>CM027879.1:3221948-3306675 GCA_016097615.1 Eucalyptus dawsonii
CTTTCTCTAATCATTTTCAAAAGGTGTTTGTAAAACTATTTAGGCCGAAGCGCTTTCTCAGATGTTCAAGTGTAACAACTTTTTAATACTTCGAGAAGAATTGTCCCAAGGTTTTGAGACCCGCTTAAGAAAGGTTGGACAAAAAACTATTTTTAAAACTAACACTCCGGACCCAAAAATCTGGGTATCAAAGAAAGTTTGAGTTTTCTTCGATTACCGGTCACTATTAAAAGAAAAATCAAAATGGTATTTAGATAGTGGCTGTTCAAGGCATAAGGAGGAGACTCACCTCGCTTCGTAAAGCTCGACATACTAAAATGAGGAAAAGTTTCTTTTGGAGGAAATAACAAAGGAAAGATTATGTACATGCAGAACCTGTGGAAATTGGAAGTCTAATCATCAATAATGTTACCTTGGTAAAAGGCTTAAACTACAGTCTTCTGAGCATAAGTCAAGTTGTGTGATACTAGTTTCAGAATAAACTTTCAAGAAGGTATTTGTTATGGAATAAGTCCAGACTTCTCTCAATCCTTTACTAGACAAAGGCATGGCAACATATATCTTCTGGACGTAAACCCAAAAACTCTTAATGCCTTATTTCTATTCAAGATGAAGCAAGTCTCTAGCATCGAAAGCTTGATCATGTAAATATAAAGCGGTGCAAAGGTTTCCTCTAAGAAGCTAGTTCGAGGGCTTCCTAATCCGCTATCAAAATGTCTGAATTATGCACTCCCTATGTCTTGGGAAAGTAAGTCAAAAGTTCTTCTAAATCAAGATAAATCAAATTTCCACGATCGAGTTTTGCAGCTTCTCCATATGGATCTTTTTGATCCAACAAGAACTCAAAGTCTTGGTGAAAAGAAATATTATCTAATAATCGTGGGTGATTATTCTTGTTTCACTTGGGTATTCTTCTTAGCAAACAAGTTTGAGACTTTTGCATACTTCTCAAACTTTGCCAAAAAGATTCGTAACGAGAAAGGATATATAATTTCAAGCATAAAGACAGCATTATGGAGGTGAATTCCGAAAATCAAGATTTCACAGACTTCTATAATGAATTTGGTTTTTAGCATGTTTTCTCTTCTCCATATACTCCAAAACAAAATGGGGTTGTGGAAAGGAAAAGCAGATCTCTATAGGAGATGCATGTACTCTTTTGATAGAAAGCAAAAATACCTTCTCGCTTTTGGGCGAAGCAGTTTCTACCGCTTGTTCTATTATCAACATGGTGTTTTTAAGGCCTATTATAGAAAAAGACCTTATGAGGTATATAAAAGAAAGATGCCAAATGTTTTCTACTTTCATGTCATTAGGTTGTAAAGTGCTTTATTTTGAAGAATGCAAATGATCGATTTGGAAAGTTCGAAAAAAAATTAGACGAATGAATTTTTCATGGGTACTCTTTAACAAGCAAAGCTTACGCGAGTCTTTAACAAGAAGACTTAACTGTGGAAGAATCTATGAATGTCGGGTTTCAAGAAAATATGCGATTCAGCCAAATCCCGAGTTCAACTTGAAGAGTTCGAACTAGTTCCAAACTTAACAAAGTCTATCTCCCCAAAGAAAGTTCGGACTTCTAAAGTACAGCTTCAAGCAAAACAAGAAGATTCAAATGGAATAGAGGACCAGCAAACTCTTAGGCCAAATAACAATTTGGAAGCACAAATCAAATCATCCAAAAAACTCATCATTGGCAACATTGATAAAGAATTCGCACCAAATCCAAAGCAAAGAGAAGACTTGGTGCTTTAGCACTTGTTTCTAAGATAGAACCAAAAGGTATAAAAGAAGCTCTATCTCGATGAAAGATGGATAGAAGCTATGCAAAGAAGAACTCGGACAATTCAGCATTAATGACGTATGGGAGCTAATTCCAAAATCCAAAGGCAAATCTATTATTAGAACGAGAGTGGGTTCTCAAAAACAAGATGGATGAAAGGAAAAGTGATCATAAACAAAGCAAGACTCGTGGCGCGAAAGGATACACACTTGGAAGAAGTAATAGACTATGACGAAACCTATGCACCAGTAGTAAGATTAGAAGCAATTATTATTATTTGCTTTTGCTTGTTTCCAAAATTTCAGGTTTTCCATATGGATGTCAAAAGTGTTTTCCTCAATGGATTCATTCAAGAAAAAGTTTACGTGGAATAACCACCAAGATTTGAAGATCCAAAAAAACCATACTTTGTATACGACTGAAAAAGCATTGTATGATACGGGAAAGGGTGCTCCACAAGCCTAGTATGAAAGGTTGAATAAGTTTCTAACTCAAAATGGTTTTGAAAAGAAAAGGTAAAATACTACTTTGTTTTTTTTTTCCTACTTTGTATATAAAAAGGAAGGAAAAGATTTTTTACTTGTAAAATTTATGCAGATGATATAATATTTGGTTCTCTTAACGAAAGTCTCTTACAAGAATTTTCACAAGAACTATGCAGGATAAATTCGAAATGAGCATGATGAGTGAATTGACCTTCTTTATGGGATTGCAAGTCGAGACAATCAAATGAAAGTATATTCATTCACCAAGAAAAATATACCAAAAGATCTCATCAAGAAATTTGGATTTGAGAATTGCAAGAGGACAGAAACTCTTATTAGTTCATCAAAACTGGACAAAGATGAAGAAGTGAAGAAAGTAGATCAAAAATTATATAGAAGCATGATCGGCTCTCTTCTTTACCTTATTGCCTCTAAACCACGATATTTTTTGTTCGGCATGCATCGTGCTAGATTTCGGTCTAATCCAAAGGAATCTCATCTAAGTGCTGTTAAGTAGATCATTAAATATGTTGTGACTTTTCCAAAACCAGGTCTATGGTATCCAAACGAATGAGACTTTACTTTTCTTGGTTATTCCGACGCTGATTTAGCCAGTTGTAGAATCGATAGAAAGAGCATATCTGGCATATGTCAACCGTTGGGACAAAATGCTGGTCATCTTGGTTATCAAAGAAACAAAGTACGGTGACTTTATCAACAGCAAAAGCAGAATATGTTGCTCTTGGGAATTGTTGTTCTCAAATTATTTGGATAAGACAACAACTAAAAGACTTTGAAATAGAAGAATCCCCGCACGTAGATCGATGCGACAACACAAGTGCTATCAATCTCACTAGAAATCTCATTTCTCATTTAAGGGCAAAGTATATAGAGATTTAACATCATTTTATAAGAGATCATGTCCAAAATTGCGAGATTACGGTTCAATTTGTTAATTCAAAGAATCAATGAGATATATTCACAAAACCGTTGGAGAAAAACTTATTTGAGTTTATTCGTAACAAGTTGAATATTATCTCTCATAAAGTTCAAGTTGATCAAACTCATAACTTTAACTTAAGGAAGCCACTTCAAAATGTACATATTCTCAAATCCAAGTATTTTTATTTTTAGAATGAAAATTCTGAACAAGTATGATTTTATTTGAATCGATGCTTGCCTATTTTATTTTTAGCAGTTATTATTTTTGCTAAAATACGATTTCAAATTTTTAGCAGTTACCATTTTTATTTTTCATTTTTTGAAAAAGCATCTTCCCTTGTGACGATTCGCTACCTCATTTCAATTTGGTTAAATACCCCAAGATTTCTCTTTTTCAAAGCACAAGCATTTTTTCCAAACCCTAACATCTAAATCTCTTTCTTTCGTTCTTTTACTTGCAAGATTTCTCTGCAAGTTTTCATCTTTCTTCACTTTCGAACATGTCTACGAAATCTTCCAAGACTGCATCCATGTCACACCAAAGGAAATCTTCTCGAGATTGCAAGTCGGGGCCTTAGAACATGCTAGAAGGACCGATACACTTCGATCTCACTAGTGAGGACTTCCCGTAACACTCCTCTCATCAACCTTTGGAAGAAGAAGTTGAACAAGATGTGGTTCCTCTCGAGTCTTGACACCCCGGAGTTCTTTACAAGCATTACCGTTATCTGAAACATGGTGGTTCTCCAATGTCCTTTATTACTAATTTTCTGAAAGGCTATGGTCATGGGAATGAAACTATCTTCTTAAGGGCTATGGAAAGAATAGGAGTGGCACCAAAGGTTCTGGTTGAAAAGGCTTTTTCGCATTTTCCTTTTGATCCTAGATTTAGTTCTGTGAACTAGCCTGAAAATAAGGATGATGATGAGCGAATATTTTTGAATTTTCAACCCAGGATGGGTGTGGCCACCAATGTCCGTGGTGAAAGAATGAAATTGTTTCGTTCTAAGGAGCATAAAAGGGTTTATGCCTAGATGTTAAATAGAGGGGTAATAAACCCTCGAACAATAGATTTTGACTTCTTGGACTCTATAAAAGTGAACTTGAGGGAAAAGTTGGCTTTACTTCAACCTCGAAAGTTTTGTGCTAAGGCTGTGGCTTATCCGAGGAATTGACAGCATACTTTTACTCAAATCTATCATTCCTTAATCAAAATCGCATTCAATTTATTGTTTGTGACAAAGCCTATGTTGTGGATGTTGACATTCTGGCCGATATTTTGGAAATTGAAAGAAGTGGTTTTCAACCAATCAACATCTCCATCGGCCAAGCCACAAGATTTATGGTAAAGGATAGACTGCCAGTGGAGGTATCACATACTCTCGGTGCCAGCCTCCAACATTCTCTTGCACAAAATTGTCATCAACCGCATCAAACCAATGGCAACCTCCAAAATTGATGTTTCTAGATTTAAGGCAAGAATCATGTGGGCAATCTGCAATGGGACTCGTTTTTCACTTCCTCATACTATCCTGCTGCATATGTACAAGACTGTCATGATGGACAAATGCCAATTGCCTTACTCTACCTTGGTTACAAAATTGTTTCGACATTTTCAGATCTAGTTTCCCCCTCAACTCTGCTCAAGAACTGTTGCTCATATGGAAATAGGATTGAAAATAATCTCCAAAATGAGGTTGAAGGATCTGACTAAGGCTATTGAGCTTTTGAAGAAGGAATCCTTGAGCAAAATCAAGGAGGGTTACGCTACTCCAAGAAAGCGCAAAAGGCAAGGAAGTTGTGTAAGAAACGGGGAAAGAAAATGAGATCACTTATCTGCAAGATGAAAAGGATGAAGATGATCTCGACGATTTTGCCATTGCCTTAAGAAATCTTCAAGGCTTTGCTACTTTTGAGAAATCAAATGAAAGAGAAGGTGGAGAAGACAAGATGAAGTAGAAGAAGAAGAAGTAGAAGCAGAAAATGAAAAGAAGATGAAGAAGAAAGAAGGTTCTTCTCGAAGAGAAGGGTGAGGATGATGCCAAAAATGAATGCGATGGAGAAACTATTGCAATAACATTATCATAGGATTCTAAAGCAACCAAGGATGACCCCGAAAGAGTACGAACCGGAGATAGAACATCACTCTCAATCTGAAACTGAAAATGTACAAGAAGAAATTTCTTCTAGACCTATAGGCATAGAAACAAAGGGGAGCTCATGGAGGAAATAGGGACTTCTTCAACACATAATGCGAGTGATGGTATAAGTCGATCTCTTTGCGAGACTACGAAGATATTTTTGCATCCCGAGTTCCCTAAAGCTAAAGTTGAAGAGTCTACTCAAGTCAAGGTGCAAAAACAAACTGCCCTCAATCAAGTTGATGTTCCCTCATCTCTCAACACTCTGCAGTACTCATTTCGCTAAAGCTAGTGCTCAAACAAACCTAATCCAACTATCCAAAGATAGTAGAGCTCCTTTGGAGGTTAAAGCTCAACAATATGCAATGGATGTTGAAATCTAGAAGCTTCACACTTTGCCTTGAGATCTACTTCGATTTTCTCATTGGCAATGTACGGTCTCTAGACACTCAAGTTCCGTACCTTGAATCAATGAGTTTCACGGTACCGTAGCCAAGGTCAAAGATGTTTATCATCAATGCCATAAGCTTGAGGGAGAGCCAGTGTAGTCAATCAGATTTTCGACGTTCGGTTCCTAGACAACCCTAATTGCATTTATCTCTTAATATTTTTTGACTTTCTCTTTCTTTTTGTTGTTAACAAAAATGGGGAGAATGAGAGCAAACATTTAATTTGTGTGTTTGAACTTTTTGTTTGAACCGACTATGTTGAATATTTATTCTGCGGTAATCTTTTGTGGTTGTGATTATGGATTTGGATTGAATCTTTGTCTAAATTGTCAAGATTAATGTGTTTTACGTGGTTACATAATCACTGTGGTATCCGTGATCTTTAACAACTTTGTTTTTTATAAGTTATCATGTACCGTTAAAGTGTTGTTTTGCGTAATATAAATTTTTAAATCAGAGGGAAAGTTTTTGTCACCATAAAAAATGGGAAAATTGTTGGAGAAAACTCTTATGACATTTTGAAGCTAACAAAATTTATCTAAGTTCTATTCTCGAAGAATGCCGGACTTCCGTTAAAGTTTATCTTACATCAAGCTCCGCTCTACGACAAGTTCCAAACTAAACACAAGAATGAAGACTTAATCAAACTCAAGATTATTTTCTTCAAGGTATTAGTGTGTACAAGATATATTAGGCTTTTTGGTTGGAAATATCACCTACCATCTTGGTTATCTTGATTGGAATCAAATTCGAAGAAGCAAATCATTTTGAAAGGCGAACTTATTTAGAAAGAATCTACTTATGGAAACCGAGATCTTGATTGTATAGACGAATAGGATTGGTGAGCTTTCATCTCAATCTTCAAACGGCTCAAGATCTCCTTGATTGATTCCGTCCAAATGGGTTGATTGAAAGAATTCCTCTGAAAAGTGCCAACGGTCGAGAAAACATGGAGGAGTATTTAAGAAGGTTGTTCAAGTCATTCAAGTAGAGCGTGAAAGAAGAATTCCAAAGTCTAAAGCTTCCAAATCACTTCTTCTTTTTTTTTTGTAACACAAGGGAACCTTGTAAGCCGGCACTGCAAGCAAACCCTAAGGGGAGCGACTGAGAACCCACCACCACGGTATTCCAAGTAAGAATCCCCTAACGACGCCTCTAGGATTCGAACTTCTCCCATTTGTGAGGGGGGAGAGCTCGCAGGCACCGCACCGGGCCGAAGGCGGTGGTCTTCCAAATTACTTGTTCTTCATCACTTAGTGCTTAAACTTGTATTCGAAAGTTAGAACCTCCAGAGAGTGATCTTGTGAGAATGTGAGTCTCCTCCTTTGAAAAGTCGAGATCGCGAGGCCGGGTAATACTCTCTTTCGATTCGTAGTGGAAATCGCCCAAAAGGCTGTCAGCGTAGGATTTGTACGTAGGCTAATCTAGTGAATTAGTCATAAATCTTATGTTTATTTTTCTCTTCCCTGAACTCTTTTACTTTACTTACTACGATATACTTTTGTGTTTTGAAATAGTTTTTAAAGTCTGAATCCTTCTACAAAGTCTGTAGATAGTTAGACTCAGTTTAAAAGAAAAACATTTTTACTGCATTTTGCAAAAATCTGTTTTCACACCTATTCACCCTCTCTAGGTGTTCATACTAGCCCTTTCACCAAGATCTTTCTATTATATAGTTTTGGTTAAAAGTCAATATATCACTTATCTTACCAAAAAAAAAAAAAAAAAAAAAAAAAAAAAAAAAAAAAAAACTTGAATTGTAGTTTATGTAAAGAATCGTCAATCAATTAATGAACACCAATTGTTCAATTCTACTTTTAGTTTATCTATACAATTCCATATCTTTTTATATGACTAGACATAATTATCTCTTGTCTCAGTACTCTTAATCTTCTTGTAAATTTGCATTTCCCGTCCAAGAATCAACAAAAACTTTTCACGTCCTTTATCAATTGATTAAATAATACTTGATTCTAAGTCATCAAGAAGTTTTAAATAAACCTATTCACACCTAGAACTTTTCACACCTATTCACCCCCTTTAGGTGTTCACACTAGCCCTTTCACCAAGATCTTTCTATTATATAGTTTTGGTTAAAAGTCAATATATCACTTACCTTACCAAAAAAAATACTTGGTGTAGTTTTTATGTAAAGAATCGTCAATCAATTAATGAACACCAATTGTTCAATTCTACTTTTAGTTTATCTATACAATTCCATATCTTTTTATATGACTAGACATAATTATCTCTTGTCTTAGTACTTTTAATCTTCTTGTCAATTTGCGTTTCCTGTCCAAGAATCAACAAAAACTTTCACATCCTTTATCAATTGATTAAATAATACTTGATTCTAAGTCATCTAGAAGTTTTAAATAAACCTAAGCTAAGGATGTCATGCATACGTCTAAGTAATATTTATTCCTAACTCTTAAGTCCTCTATCCCAAAATTTGGGATACAAGACACTATAAGTGTCATAATTTTCGTATGATGCTCACTTGAGAGTTATAGATTTTTGTGGTTATCACTTGAGTGTCTTAAGGAAATAAACGAATACATGCAATGGTAAAGAAAACTTTACATAAGTGATCTCATCCACTCCTAAAGTTAAGATTTTAACTATCCTTTAGTTTGTTAACCGGGAGATCGACCGTGGGCTTGTGGAAAAAACCTTTTCTTCTTTATCTTCATCGTTGGCTACCCAAAATGACGCTGCCACCAAATCACTGTGTGGTTACCAATCTAATCTCTCTCTCTCTCTCTCTCTCTCTCTCTACAAAGCTCCGCTGTGATCAAGCTAGCGATAGACACCGGAACAGCAATAGAATAAAAGATGACTTCTGATAGAGGAGACCGGAAATCTTCTTAGACAGCACAATAGAAGCCTTATCTTGATTGAATGTTCTTTTCGTCTTGTATTGGAGGCATAGTGAATACATAAGCCGAAAAACAAGTAGATAACGTAGGGGTTTCTTTTCTTATCTTATTTTATTGAGGGCAAGCTGCGTTTTCATCTTGAAATTTGATTAGTTACGTAAGGCTCTAAAAAAGGTTAGACGGTTTGTATCTTTCTATGAACCTCAATAAATAAATAAAATAAAATAAAATAAAAGTAGGACGTTAGGTACAACAAGAGAGCTTGAAGGCGACCCGGGTCTTCATTTACTCTTTAGACCCGACTAGAAACGTGCATCCGGGACACGGTGTAAGGTAAAAAGTATTGGAAGTAGTGGGGCTCCTCAGAAACGTTGGAGGGGTGGTACAGTTGTCCATTCTCCTCAACGATGAGAGTGAAAGAGAGACTTTCTATCGATGGCTCCAATAGCTATTCTATGATAAGTAATACAGAGGTCATGTAATAATTATTTCAGCTTTAGTTGTTTGCGGTACGCCCTTAATATTACTGCCAAATACGGTGACACGCAATGGCATATGATGTCATAGCAGAATATTCAACCGAACATGCCGATAGCATATGATTTTGTTCTTTGTCAGAGCACAATTACGTTTTGCTGTTTCTTTCCCTACAAATGGGTTACATCAACTACCATTAGATATCTCTAGGAGCAAAAGGTACCTTCTGAATCCATAATCACAGTTGATTTCCTTGTAACAATGAAAGAGTCTGTAACTTCCGTGATTACGTTCTATTTCTCTCCATTTCTCGTTAACTTTTGTTTTAAAAACAAAAAAGAAAAAAAATCTATTTGGTAAAACTTTTGTTTCTAGAAACAAAAAATTTACTTTTTTGTTCTTAGAACAAATTTTGAACGTAAACAGCGAAAACAAAAAAAAGTATGATCATTGTTTTCGGAATAATTTCTAAAAATAAACCAATTTTTCTTTTCTTTTTTCTTTTGTTTTCCTTGCTTGTTGCAACCTTGTGTGGCCACCGCCAACCACCGGCCACCTCCGGTTGGCCGCGGCCACCATCAACCGACCACGCCGTACGATCGGGACGTTATCGCCGCCACGCCCCACCGCCACCCACGACCGCCGATGATTGCCAATGACCGCCGTTGTCACCGCCGACCATTGGCCGTTATCGCTAGACAACTAGCCACCATCGTAAGCCACCTTTGTCACCGCCACCGACTACTAGCCACCCCTCACCGTCATCGCCACTCACTGTGGACGCATTGCCAACCACCGCCCACAACCAATTGGCCATCGTCGGCTCCACTTGGCCACGGCCAACGGTCCGTGGAGCAAGTTAATAAAAAATAAATAAATACAAAAAAAATTTAAAAAATCACACCAAACGCATTTCTATTCTTTTTTCTATTTCAAAAATAAAAAATTTTTGTGTAGTTACGAAATACAGATTATTTTACTCAAAAGTTGTTTCCAAAGTAGAAATAGAAAATGACGATTTCTGAAAAAAAAAAAAAAACTGTTTTCACCAAAAAATGTTCCTGCGCGCACACCCTTAACTTATGTAGCCAAAGGTAAGTGAAAAAGCTGACAATGCGCAACACGAAAGGGTACCTATACCCGAAACCAACGCAAGTAGGTAGGTAGAGAATACCCTAAGGGCCGACTCCGGTTACACATTTTTGTTCTTCTAGAAGCGTTTATTCCAATGAATCAACCTAATATCAAGGCCCAACCCACTTGAGCTAGAGGGGCGACCAGGCAATGTCCTTGGACAATTTTCTTCCAAAGGACCACCTTTCTAGTTTTCAAAGACAGAGAGCGGATAGATGAAAGTTTTCAAAGAGAGAGAGCTTGATAATAACCCCTTTCCCTTTCTTCCTTCAGAAAAGGTCTTCAAATCTGACTTTTTCCTTTTTTTTGTTTCGGGTCAACCTTTCAAATCTGACTTGGAGGGCCTTCAAATGTCAAATTCAAATTCAAACTTATGCAAGTAGAGAAATTGCGTTTGATTGCCTAGTAGACCACGTGGTTACTTTTCTAAATTCATTGCATAATCTGGTCCTTCCAACCTAATCTGCCGACATTTAGGTAAGGACTTTATCGGAGTTAGAAATGAGCCGGACTTTTCAGGCAAAAAACGACCCCAGTAAGCATCCAAAGCGTCTGACTGAGACATTCATCATCAGTTGTCTTGTTGGGCCGTTGGCTTAGTACAAAGCCAACAAATAACGTAAAATCAACTGAAGAAACGTATATTTTCAAGGCTATAATGCACGCATGGTGACTTATCTATGTTTATGTATCAATTTGCACTAAACAGCGACATGGACCATACTTTGAGCTCTAAGAAGTATAAATTTCAAAAAGCAAGAGAGGAAATACGAGATGCAGATTCAAATTTGTCCATTGACGAGCTTGAAACGGGGACTTTCATGGCTCGAGTCAATGGCCTGCAGGCCACGGCTCAGGACCAGGGCTGAGGACCAGGGGCTGAGGAGAAAAGCCTTTTTACTGCGCTTTCTGAAGCTGGACTCATTTATCGCGAAGCCTGAGGGGGATACGTCGATATGAACCATAAACATGCAAGGCCCAAAACGTGCGCCGATACTCAAGATTTTGCCTCCATGGTAGGTTTCTAACCGCATAGGCATCTTCTCCCGAGGAATAGTTTGAATACCTGATATGGGGGCTCCCAAAGACCCCAGCAGCTCCAAAAACCAGTGGGACATGCAGCCCGGAAAACCTCAAAAGGCGGTTCTGAAAATGCCCTTCTACAACGGAAATCTTGGAGTATCCACTGGAGCAACCACCCAACCGATGTTCATGTCAATCAGGTGGTGGAGAGCAGATCTAAGATTCAGCTGCGTGCAGCTAGACAAGAATAAGGGAAAATCCTTCAAATCTTTCGATGTGGAGGGCAATCTCGCTGCAAAGGAGCTGGCCTCGCGATAATGACTATAAAGCGCAGTTTAGGTGCATTATCCAGTTTAAGGTGTACTGACTCACAGATTGGCACAGTGCACAATACAAGTCAGGTGCAGATTAGTGGAAAAGGGGTGTTTGGAATTTGAGTAAATTGACCTGCACATCGAAGAAATGGAGGGAATGCAAACCACTAGAAGGAAAGGCTTGATGGTTCTCAATCAAGCTCTTAACTGCTGAAGGACTACAAATCAGCCTAAGACAAAGAGGAATCACTTCTCTATGAAAGCCAGAAGACAGAGTGAGGCGAAACAGGTTCAAAGGAACTTTCGCCACCAGCTTAGATGCATTGACCGAAGCAGTGTTTCAATTGCTTTTTGTGTATTCAGTTCATAATCTAGCACTAGCTCCGATGAGGTTTCATTGAAGAAGACCAAATGATAATGAACATCAACCAGCACCGACGCTTAAGCTTCAAGATTTTGATTTCATAAATTATGGATGAAAGTACAGACTGCGCTTCACTCATGGGTGAGAATTATAAAAGTAAGAATCTGAGTCATCTAAACGAGAAATGTTCTGGTAAATCGGAAATCCAATATCAGAAAATGCCTTTACCATATGACTTGGTGATAGAACGGCCTCCAACGTTCTTCAAGAATAAAATCTGTAGCAAAATTTCAACGAGAAGCACTAAACATAGCTCTGCTAATGATACCCGTGGCCTCAATATAGCGTTCCACACACCTATGCAACTACTTTCCTTCCACTCAAACTTGATCGGCTTAGTAATGCATTTTTCAAAGCACTTTCCACGAACAGTCTGCACAAAAACATGAAAGCAAAAATGTAAATCATGAGAAGAACACAAAGCAGAGATACAATTGCAATAGCAAAAATTGGTGGCAACATATACAAGAACTAGGACAAAGTCACACATTCAAGTACTAATTCATCACACATGAAGCTTCCATTATGACCAATAGAAACTCACATCCACTGATCAACTCAATATTTCAAACAAGAACCACGCATCAGTCTGACATGCTCACCACCAGTAAATCATGAGCATTCTAAGATGAAACTTTTGAGTGCATGGCACATTATTTGTTACATGTTCTATCTGCCTCCTTCCCAAGTTAAAAGATTCTTTGTTGGTCAATTCTTAAAACAAGTACATCATAAGACCATGATTTTCCCTTCTTTCGATGTTTTGAATTTCAATCATTCTTCTCCATAAGTGAGGTCCATCCACTTTTAGGTTCATCTATCGTTGAAATATTCTTCCTGCTACCATTTGCGTGAACCAAGTGCCAAGAGACAGAATGCAACTTTTTTAGGAGTAGAGAGTGTTTGGCTTTTTAGGTTCATCCTATCATTGGAAATATCCTTCCTATTACCATTTGCGTGAACCAAGTGCCAAGAGACAGAATGCAACTTTTTTAGTAGAGTGTTTGGTGTAACTTCTTTGTAGTAAGTACAGATGTGCTTCAACTTATATGAACTGTTTAACAACACCCCACAGCTACAGTGTTAACACAACTATTTTTTTAGAATGCACTAGTCCTGTTTCAAGGTGCTATAATTTAAGAAATGTGTTTCCAAACACACAGTACTGCAAATGATTACAGCCACACCAAACTAATCTACGTGCACACTTGATTTCAAAACACATTCAAATATGTAATTCCTCAACAAGGCACAATACCCCTGCTGAACTTGCACTATGCTCCTCCATTGCAAGTCCTGAAGAAGATAATCCTAGCTAGTTCTAGGAACTTCAATTACTTTATATAATCATGACAATATATGGACATGTAACTAATTCAAATGTAAAACATTTTCCTAAAACGGTAATTCACACTTGAAAACAACAACTAAATGTTGTAAAAGTAACCGTTTGACTAAATTTCAAAACAACCAGAGCATACCAACATCTACACTGTGAAAACATAGAAATAAAACCAAATAAGACTCAACAGCCTTGGAGGATTAGACATTCCACCAGTTATACAGAGTTTAAGGAAATTTAGTGTGGATTTCAATCCATCTGATCTTAACATGAACTATAGATCTGAGAGTGTAGCTGAATAAACCTGTTGGTACCATGTACACAAAAGTCACAAGCTCTTACAGAAACATGAGCAAATGGGGTAGCCAGAGCATACAGAGAACTCTGAAGACCATATGTGTGTATTCCACATAAAATTCAGATTCAGAAGCTCGTCATCTTGACTTTGATTCCATTTACCCAGCCATGTCTAGAGAGCATATGAAGGAAGAGACAATAAAGTTCTGAAAATCCCTTTTCAAAACAGCTACGTAACTCTGCTCGAGCTAAGCAACTAACAGAAACTACATTCTGTCCGCAATGTCCACTGGACTCCAAGCATTACCAAGCATAGACAGGTTAAGGCCAACCACCCACAACACAGCAGTAAGTACAGAACAGTATGCACGTATCCACGTGGGTGGTGTAATCACAGTTAAAGTGGCAGAGATAGAAGCCAACACTGAGGCTCCATTATCCCTTACAAAAAATGAAACAAAAGAAAAATATTTTTACCGTTCACGAAATTGTTTAGACAAATTGTTGCCAACATTGAAAACACATTTCTTTGACTAACTATTTTAAGTGATACGAGTGTTAATTGTAAGAAAATATTTTTCAAAACCATTCATTTTCCACGAAACAACCTGAGCCCAAGACCTAACAAAACCAGGCAATCAAAGGGCAATTGCGGTAACTTTCAAATTCACACCTCTTCCTCTATCTTCACTTTGCAACCAAGCACCTTATTTTCTTTGGGGGGTGCAAGTGAAACAAACTCCAAAGGAAATTGCACAGACAATGGGAAGCGAAGCTCGATTGAGACAATGGGATCAAACGTTCGAACAGAGTCCTCCCGTCACCGGGATGGAAATCGAGATACAATAACCCAACTCCTTCACCGACAAACCGAAACTATAGGTAAACCAATATGCGGACGATGGAATGAAGCGAAGGAACGCATGCAGAGACGGTACTCATGAAGTACATCCCGAGCGACATCATAGCAACTAGTGCACAAAGGAATTCTACCCAGAACAAAAATCAACGCCAATTAGTGCACACAAAGAGATCGACCTCAAGGAACTCCTCGGCGTAAGCCTGCGCGAGCTGGGTCTTGAGCTGGTCCATGAAGTCTTCCGTCGAGAATTGGGAAGACGAGGAGCCGCTGGAGGGCGACGAAAACGAGTCCATCTTCTTCTCTCCCTCTCTCTCTCTCTCTCTCTTCAGCTGGTTTGCAAGGAAGAAACTTGGAAGACCTACAGGACCCGCTGATAAACCCTAATAATTTCCCGGCACAGTGGTTTGCGGGTCGGCGTCGGAAACGGGCCGGTCAATCCACCCGACCAGGTTAGACTTTTGGATTTGGGCCTGTGGATCAATAGACGGGCCCGTCTATTGATCCACAGGCCCGTCTATTGATCCACAGGCCTGGACTAGGACTGCCCATTGACCCGAAAAACTTCACTAATTTTCTTCCGGAGAAAAGTGATCCTGAGTTTCTATGGGATAGGGTCCAAAAGGAAGCAGCTTGGCAAGGCCCGTCCATCGCGCTTCGATCTCCGGTGTGTACAGGACGGAGCGGCCTCGTCATAGTCAAGGTCGTGATCGGCGGCTCTACGTGTGAAAGCAAGAATCGAGCAAGGCTTCAAATCGAGTTAATCATTTTCCATACGATAAAATCGTATCGCTCGACAACTTTTACTTTATAAGTCAGAGTGATGATAAACGCTCACATTTATGTATGGTTCGACATGTCAGATGAGTGAATTTACAAGTTTGACTTTAACCTACAGTCGGAAAGGAGTGAACGCTGCAAATGGGCGATCAAAGATACCTTTCATGTCCTAGAAGCTTCAATCGCCCGACCCGGCAACCACGTCCATTGCCGAAACAAATGAAAGGATCCGAGGGTTAGGTATCCTTCCAACTCACTTCCCTTCGGGGTGCAAACCCGCATGTGCCTCTTTGACCGTTCATTTTCTCTCAAACTATTATTCATCAACCTCTCTTTTCTCCTTTTCATTCTCTCCTCTTTTTTTAATATTTCTCTTAGGCACCCAAACCTAGGCCAAAACTCAGATGCGAACGAAAGCGACGTATGTGCAGCCACGAAACGCATAAGGAGAACCGAAACAAAAAACAAAAGGAAGCTGATTATAAAAATGTACTCAGACCGATAACATGGGAAAATTAACCACCCATCAGTGCAATTTAATAAAGGAAAAAAGAGACAAAAGGAGGAAGAGAGAGAGAGAGAGAGAGAGAGAGAGTCATGGGGATAGTGGTCCTGATGGAGTGAAGAGGATTGTCTTTTGGATGGGAATGGGTCGAGATGGAGAGGAGCGTGTGGTCCTGTGTCTAATGCTAATAGCTACGAGCTACTATTAAACACCAGCATCATCGATGCATCATCTCTCCATGGCAAACTCCACCCTCTTTTCTCTATTCTATTTCCCCTCCTTCTCTTTTGGCTTTTGTTCCTTCTCCCCGCTCTTTTTTACCTCGAAAGTCCTAAGCTAACGACAAAAGCTCGAGTAATCTATCCTCTGTGGCCGGCGGTAACTTGTAACGCACGTGGAGGGACGTCAATACCGCGTGAGAAGTCGGGGCTAGAGTCGCGACGAGAGAAATCGATCTCCCCTCCTCCCCTTTCGCAGCTCTCGAAAGGGAAGTGAATTATGCCATGGTCGGCGAAGGACTCGTTAGGTGTGATTTTAACTTGCTGTGAAATGCTGACCGAAATAGCAACTAACATGAGCAAAATGCAAATGAATTTGTGGGTTTCTAGGGGGGCCAAAAGAGCAAGAGATAATGAGTAAAAGAGATGAATGGAGTTGGCCTCTAGAGATAGGGAGGGGTTAACCCTAGGTAAATGGCTAAGCAGCCTAAATAAGAGGAAGCAATCACTGCTTGGGTCGGCTTACTTGATTGGACTTATTCTATGTTGAAGTTAACTAAGAGCCTATTTGACACCGTCCATGTGGCCAGCCATATGCGATCCACCAGCTAATTTTGATAGTAAAAAAATACCCATTTGGGGTCATTTTGAGTATCTAGTCAATTCAATTATTACCTCAATGGCTTCATCCCTAATCGGACCAAAGAATTAAATAGTAGATAAATCAAAACTTAAGTATATAAGGATATTCTTACACGGTCTTCCTTGTACAGCTAGAGCAAATCTAATATAGACCAACGAACCATCTAATGAATCGATTTATATAAAACTCGCCACACTTGCACACATGCATGTTGAGATTCTCCTGTCGTCATCTTGGTTTTTATAATAGTGGGGGAAAAGGGAGAGAATATAATAGCAGCTAATCTAATTTGGAGCTTCGGGTATTGCTTAGCAACATGGCAGTTACTTGAGTAATTATTGAAGGTACGTATTATAAAATGGGAAGTTGATACCCTAGATAAAAACTTGAGCTAATGCCCAAAAGAAAAAAAAAAAAAAAGATTGACAAATGCGCGGGAAAAATGAGGGAAAAAAAAGAATTAAGCTTCTCATCTCTCTTTAACGTGAATAAGCAATATTAGTATTCCCTGAATAAAAGGAGAAAAAATTGACCCAAAAAATTGTAAAATAGCTCCCCTAACTTTTTTTTTTTTTTTTTTTTTTTTTGTGATTTTACCCCAAATGAAGCTTTTATATGAAATTATGAGAGAGAATTACCCCAGGAGAGAAGGGGGTGTTATAGAGTAGGTGTACATTGTGACAATAGGTGTTGAATTATTCCCAATAATTCATATTAATACAATGTACCGTACTAATTAATACACATGCATAGGGATTCACTTTCTATTATTAACCAAGTGGGCTACATAATTTATGAGAGCATTTAAGCCTTATAATTACTACCTAGATAATGAAAAAGGGACGGCGGAAAATAAAGACGGTTTTAATTTCAGGGACTAGTAGGACAGCCCTCAAATTTTTTTTTTTTTTAAAAAAAAGGTCAATAATTATTCAAATAGTGTCTAACAATTTCTCTATAGGTATTAGTAATAATTATGATTGCCTTGTAGGCCAAAAGATGGCCTAAAGGGTAGCTTCCTAATAGAGAACGACATATGGGGGCTGATTAGATTTGTAAAGGAGACTTTGTTCATGCACCGGAAATTTAAAAAAAAAAAAAAAGGTTTTGAGACACTAACTAGCAAAAACAACCAACTCTTATGTGCATATCGAACATTGAATTGGAGTTCACTTTAGATAATAAACTTCCAAAAATAACTCAACTGTCCAGAAGTAAGCATAACAAATATGACAAATTTTAATAATTTTTTCAAACCAAATTGATCAGTTTTCCTTAATTCTTGCACCTCATTGGCTCAATCAACTAATACGAAATATAAATGCTCGTTTTGAATAGTTAGGCGGATCACTTAATTATCATATACGTGGATTAATCAACTTATGATTTCCTTGAATTTGATCAGATTATGCGCTTTAGAACAATTAGTAAAAAAGTTGGGAGAGCAAGAAATTTAAAACTCGAGATTTTTTAAATTGGTTCTTTAAACCTTATATTTTGAAGAAAAACGTGCAGGCCATACCCTTATTTTTAAAGACAATGTAGGGAATCATATTCATTGCAGTGACCAGGCACGTGTACTCAAAATCAAATGCCTTTGCAGGTTCAAAGTCTGAGAAACCATGCGCATTGGAAGGCTCAATTCAAGTGGGGGGCATCCCAGAGAAAGCGCAAGTTGTTCGGAAATTAGGGCCACCTTGCCTCTCGTCTCTTCCATAGTCAGAATGCTCATAATTAGGATTATAAATTCTTAATTATGTTTACCCATGGACGATTCCCTTTGCTTGATTACTTCGATAAATATAAACGTCACTGGCATCAGGAGAGGTGACGAGAGCAGCACTGCTCTACTCGAGATTGGTAATCAAGAACGATATATTAATCTTAAAATCAGCATTTATTTGCGTTGCTGTATTTGTTAAAGAAATTAGGGGTCTAATATGGCCTTTGCTTAATCTTGAGAAATTGTCATTTTTTAGGGAAGGGAACTGATTTGAATTGTCTTCGCTGCGGTACATGTGCATTGTCGGTAGGAGAAGCCGTCCGTGTTGTCATCTTCTTATGTTATCATTTCTTAGGGAAATATCAAGTGTATAGCCTTGGTCGAGTGGAAGATTTGAGAAGTGAACATTGCGAATTCAGTCTAAGTCCAAGGCTCAACCTCCATGGCCGTCGAGACCTCTAGATTAGGAGGGTGACTGCTCCTCTGATAGCTGCCAAGCTCGACTACATCTGAAGGTTAGGGCAACGGGAGGACAGGCGGCTCCGTACTTTTGTATCAGTTTGTGTTAGGGCTTCCATTGTGGGTGAGTTTAGAATAGTGAGTGGGGAAATCTCAAGGAAAAATGACAATGTGAAACATGTGCATAGAAGTCGAAAATAACTAATGCCCGACATGATTAACTTGAAGATTTCTTACACAATTGAGAATGCAAATTGTAGATTTTAAGAGTTGGGGAGTTAAAATTAGTTTTGATGTGAAAAACGGAAAAGAAAGAAAAAAATGGAATTTAAGAATTTTGCTAAGTACATCAATATGACTATTAATGGAGGCTTTATGACATGCGCTATTTAATCCGTCTAAGTAAAAGGATGACTTTAAAAGAGCTAGTGATTCAATCGCTAGACATGATTCACATAAACGACTTTAAGATAGCTAGTGATTGACAGCTCGAGTACACTTGAGAGAAAGTCTAATTTAATTTAATTAACATCCATTTGTATTCATTGGAAATTTCCATGTATGAAACAGTGTGCAGCCTATTGCTCCTTGTTCTCAGCTTAGATATGTCCAATTGCTTCGAGCTAAAAGCTCAACTTCGGTCACCAGGTCCAAGAAGACTAGAGAAAGTTAGATCAGAAGCACGTGCCAATCTACGCAGCTTCTTCCACGATGCATGGTGAAATTCTAAGTGTAAATGGCAAATGAAGGATATAAAGAACCATAATAATCCATAATTTTAAGATCGACCTATATATATGGCATGAATATTGACCTTAGCATGTACAAACATCTGTGATTCATGTTACTCATGCTAATATCACTCTGCGAAATGTCAGGGAAGAGAGATTGGACTGTCTCTTCATTGTGGGAACATATATGACAAAGGAGAATATATGGGCCGTACAGTTTGGATGGAACTAAAATGGATATATTATATAGAACATTAAATGTGAGGAGACCTCTCCATCATACGACTTCATAAGTTAGGTGATCATCATAAACCATTCGGACCTCCCTTTTGAGTTCAACCCCTTAGGAAAGCAGGCGCCTGTGTTGCTACATATCAAATTAATTTCAAACTTTCCTAAAGTTGAGGCACGTATTGGGAATATAGCATCTTGTGACTTCTAGTTGATTGGCCACCCATTCTTGTCAGTTCCATGTTTGATTTGGGACTCTGGGTTGATTGGACTGACTGGATCCAATCAAGGTTCATTCATTTAATTTATATATCTAGCCTTATTGACATTGCGAAGCTTTGTTTGCCTCTTTATTAGTGTACTTTAATCCAAATGGAAATTGAGTACCAGCTTCAAAGGATATAGTTCTTATATGGGGAAGTTAAACATACTTTCAAGAAAAATGAAATTGCCCAAAATTGAGTGGGTGGGCACCAAAGCGGATTGATGAAGATTCTTTTGGTCAACGCAAAGAGTTTGTTAATCAAGACTTGCCTAATATTGATTTAAGGCGCGCATGATAAAATTTCTACTTCTTTATTTTGCATTTTTTATTCTAGGAATAAGTTTAAAACAAAAATCCGCTTTGATAATGTAATTTGATTTTTATTTAACTTCTATTTTTCAACTGATTTTGTTAAATAACATTTAAAAAATAAATCAAAATTAAAATTTTTAACTTCTCAATTTCTGGCCAAAAATTAATTTTTATTTAAGAAATTTTTTTCATATGCACCCTTAACACGTTCGATATATCAGTGAAAATAGAGCCTCGGGTTGAACAAAGGAGACTTTTGCAATGATGATAACGTGGGGGATATTGCAAGTGATTATATATGCTTGGAGAGACGGAAAAAGAGTTGAAGATAATTGAATTACTGTTTGATGGGACCCTGACAGAACTGGGCTTGGAAATTTGGGGAAGTCTGGTTGGTCGAACATCTTCTTCTAGTGACATCGTACCCGCTCGTTAAATATTATGCTCTTTTGTCCCGATCATGTGGCTAGGTGGGAATGCAATATTGCCGCCGGCATCGTAAGATCCACGATACAAAATTGTATCAAGTCACGTGGGAATATGATTTTGTTTGCAGTGATGGACTTTTCTGAGTTAACAACGTGATGAGTGTATTTTCATCTAACTAAAGCATTCTATCAATCAAGCCATTTATCAAAAGAAAGTAAGATGTACCTTAGCTCTTGTTTCTTACGTGACAAATTTGATAATAGATCCACTAGCTACTTTCGGAATTCGTCCTAATAAAGTAACGTGAAACCTCGGATTCCACAACGGCTTTTCTCCCTAGGGTTAGCACGAGTTGGTTGGAGTGTTGGCAAATTTCAAGGTAGGAAATTAGAGATCGCCTCTTAATTCCATCATGCAAGCCCTTCTGAATCAAGGTTACCTATAGAAATCAAAGGCTCAGACTTGAACGGTTGATGGCACTTATAGAGTCTACAAATTTGTAGATTGCCGAGTGTCTATACGTTTACCCTTGAATTAGAGAAAGAAATTACAGTTTGTCGCACGAGAGTAAAGCTCCTGCTCAAGCCGAGAATAGAGTGTTTTTTCACTGAACCCTATTTGGCTTAGGGTGCAAATGCTACCAGATTATATAGGGGCATCAGAAAATGAGCACCACTCAACCATTATTTTGGGTAGGAGCACTCTTGGGATGGGACTAAACGGTCTCAAAGGTCTTTGATAATTAATCGATAGAAGTATAGCTTTGGCTGCATTTGCGGCTTCCTAAGCTATAATTCGTAGAATCCCTGATAGGACGCCTAATTCAGTGGAACTTTTGATAGTTTGGGGAGCCTTGGCATTATTAATGACTCTGTTCCACTTAATTTCCTTAAAGAGAAGTAACTCAATAATTTATATAAAGAATCATCTGCGATTATAGTCGTTGTACAAAGTAATCAGTATGTACATTACCCTTGTTACCCTCACAAATAATTGACATTAGCTTACTTTCCACAAGTCATCAATGTTCTTTGAATATAAAATTAGAGAAACATTTGTTTTAATTGAGTTAGTCAAATTCATTTATTTAGAAACATTTCCATCTGTAGTCAACCACGACTTCAAAAGTTTGTGGGTAACATCGCAATGCAAAAGGAAGGAAGAAAAAAAAGACCATG
The DNA here is from genome assembly GCA_016097615.1 of Eucalyptus dawsonii. Taxonomy (NCBI): domain Eukaryota; kingdom Viridiplantae; phylum Streptophyta; class Magnoliopsida; order Myrtales; family Myrtaceae; genus Eucalyptus; species Eucalyptus dawsonii. The sequence continues at coordinate 3,243,972 of CM027879.1, forward strand.
GGTACTTTTTCATGTTTTTGTAGAGATTAAGACCCTGATCTACATTTTAGGATTAATTTACTCTTCTAAATAGTTGACACATTAGTAACCTCATAATGGAAGGCCCAAATTTGGCAAGAGCGATCACTCATTTATTCTGATAATTTACCAATATGCACACCTTGGAATAGACCACAACCCCATATTGTCACACATAGACCGACCAATTTTAGTATAACTAGAATTACTCAAAATTCTTCTACCATGAAGCAAAGACATACAACATACGAAGAGGCACAGAAGAATTTGAAAGGGAATACGTACCACTAGTCATATATCTAGATTAGGGTTCGTGACAAGAATTATTTTCGCATGAATTGAGCACAAGTGATGATGTTGAGGAAAATCAAACAAGATACATCATGCTTTTTGAAGAGCAAAAACCTAAGTTTATCTTTTACCCAATGGTTCAACTTTTTTGAGACCGCTATTGATTAGCAGTAATGTGAATTCGTGCTAAATGGAAAGGGAAATTTTTTTCAAAAATCATCCTCAATCCCTATACTCAGGCAACTTAAGAATTTCCAAAAATGTACAATTTATACCATGGAGTCTAGCTCTCTAATGGAAATATGATAAAAACCTACGAAAAACTAGTAAGTACATAATATAGTTTTCTTCTCGAGTAATTCTAGCATACGCTGGAGGAGTTGAAATTTTTTTTTACACAAGTGGTGTTACCAACCTTTAACTTGAGAGTTTTAAGCAACCATTTTGTCACAAATCCCCAAATTAAAGGTGATTGAGACCATTCTTACCAAAAAAAAAAGGTGATTGAGACCATTAATGTAAAATTTTCTTTACATTAGTGGTGTATGATCTGATTTTCCCGCTCCTTACGTTTAAGCACATGGCATAAATGGTCTTGAAATGACAATTTGCAAGGATTTGAAACTAAACAGTACAAAAGTGCAGCTAAGGAAAAGTTAATGATGATTTTTCTACCCAAGCCAAATAAAAGAGATGAAAAATTTCTTCATTCTTCTTCCTTTATTATATCGTACGGTATCTAAACTTTTGACTCTAACAGTCTTCACGTAAATTGCACGTTAATTACACAGCGCATATCAAATAAGACTCCTCCCTTACAAAAAAAAGAAAAAAAAAAGCATTCCGTCCATTGAAATGCACTAAAATTTAATTAATAGTAAATCGTTAGTACCGCACAGGATGTCACACGTACCACAACCCTCTTGTCCTAAACGCCAGACGTTTTTCTAAAATGTTCGAAGCATATCCCTCTCAATCTATGGAAAACTTCAGGGAAAAGAAAAAGGAGAAAAAGAAAGAGCAGAACATGAATTCCAGTCTGATTTAGTGAGACCTTGTTTGCATCCGCAATTAGGCGGTTACATACTGTCCATGCTCTAGCTCAACAAGAATTAAATTCTAGTGAGCAGTGATTGGTATTTTTCAACTGGCTCGCCTCCTATCTAGGGGGTGACTAGAAAGTACAATATGGGCTCTGGTGTTCATATGACAGCATGCTTCTTGAATCTGCAGGGGACCTTAGGCTTTGCAATCCGATTCATTCCTATCTGCTTAGTCACACACACCCCACAAGGGCAGAGAAATGGGGGTAAAAAAGGAAAAGAAGAAAGAAGAAAATGGTCCTGCCTAAAATTCAAGAAAATAGAAAGTCAAAACCCTAACAGTACACCCCCAGTTAGATAACCAGAATTAGTACAACCAATTATTTATTGCAAATTACTGCACTGTTTTTAAATATTCAAGCCAAATGCAAAAGGAGATTAGAAAAAAAAAACTGAAGGGGGGAGGAGGAGAAATATATAAAAAGAATGCCTAAAACAAGTCCAAATTGAGCAAAAAGCTATCAATTAGAAGCCAATGCTCAAAAACAGCTGGCCCTTGTAACAAAATCAAAACTCGAACAACAAAAACAAAGTAATCATTAAGATGAACATAAATAAGTGTATAAATATACACTTTACGCACACCCTCCTTCAAGATGATGACAGGGACAAGCTCACATGAACCCAACCAGATAATACAGAGGTCCCTACGTATAATCCCTCTCCCTCGCCCTCTCCCCCTCCCCCTCCCCCTCTCCCTCTCTAAAAGCATGAGAAAGAAATTAACCAAGAAAGGAGGAGGAGGAGAACAAATTTGCCTAACTTGAGAAGCTTCCAGGGACGCACCTCCTGTGATCTAATCACAACCATATGATTCCCCTCCTCTCTCTCTTTCTCTCTCTCTCTCTCTCTCTGTCTTTGAGGGGGTGTGTGTGTGTGTCTAATCCATCCTTTCTCACACTTACCCTACTTTTCCAAGAGGTCAACAGCGCTGAGAGCAACTTCAACAGTGGCTCTGTGCGTGCGTGCGAGTGAGTGTTCGAGACGTCCATATTAGATGTGCCGATTGGTTTCCTGTTCGAGTGCTCTCGTGAGTCAAACCAGAAACCGGGGAGCGTCAGTGTTACAAGAATTTTGAAGCTCCCATCTCTTTCTTGGAAGCTCTCAGTCCTCCCCCACAACACCCAGATTTTTTTCTTCTTTCTCCCCCAGAATCTTTTTTACCCTAGAAGAAGAACCACAAGGTGGGGTCTTCCGTCAATTTGGCCCGTCTTCTTAAATTGGGTTTCGGTCTGGTTCGCCTCAGATCAGAACCTGAAGATCGATTTGATTTTTGGTGAAGAAAGAGAGAGTGGGGGCATGGATTTTAGGGAGGCTTTTGTCGAGTTCGAAGAAGCCCAGAATGTCAAAGGTAAGCAAAACCCTTTCTCTTACTCGTCCTCCTCGTCTTCACCCTCTTCTTCCACTTCTCATCACCAACACACGAGGGGCCTTTCCTGTTGGCAACGTCAATAATGGCCAGTGGGACACCCCGGATGGGATCTTGGTTAGCCCACCGATTCGACCGCGAAGCCGACGGCCGCTCGAAGCCCGAGCTCATGGACGTATCGCCGCCTCGAGATGACGAGCATTCGCGTCCCGCCGCTCCTGCACCGCCGATTGAGAGGGAGCACATGTTTGACAAGGTCGTCACGCCGAGCGACGTTGGGAAGCTCAATCGCCTCGTCATCCCGAAGCAGCACGCTGAGAAGTACTTCCCGCTCGATTCCTCGACTAACGAGAAGGGCTTGCTCTGAACTTTGAGGACCGCAACGGAAGCCATGGCGGTTCCGGTACTCCTACTGGAACAGCAGCCAGAGCTATGTGATGACCAAAGGGTGGAGCCGATTCGTGAAGGAGAAGAAGCTGGACGCCGGGGACATCGTCTCGTTCCAGCGCGGCGTCGGCGAGTTCGGCAAGGACCGTCTCTTCATCGACTGGAGGCGGCGGCCCGACTCCCCGATGGCCGCCTTCCAACTCCCAGGCCACTTCTCATTCCATCATCGGGGCTCCGCGACAGCAGTCCCTTGGGGCCCTCTGTTATTGCGGCCCGGGGCAGCTGCAGGTGCAATGCACATGTCCGCGAGGGACCACTCACAAGCGTCGCACCTGGGTCCATACCGGAACAGTTACGGAGGTGGCAGTGGCTGTAGTTATGGTTATGGTTGTGGGAATGTGGTGAGCTTGAACGCTTGTCCAAATTCGTCGTCGGTGTACCAGCTCAGATCGAGCATCGGTGCAGGCATAGCCTTTAGGAGCAAGTGTCCGCTGGGATGGTGCAGGTTCATCAAGGTGCGGGAGGCGGTGGTGCCGGGGGAACGAGCCGGTAGTATTCGACTCGGTGCCCGTGGTCAAGGGAAAGTTGCAGCCAAGAGGCTGAGGCTGTTTGGAGTGAACATGGAGTGCCCGATTTCAGAGTCCGATGACGAGTGCGACATACTGTCCTCAACCTCTATATCACATGCTTCAATCTCATCGCAAACCCACCAAATGTCCTCCTCTTCTTCACAGCAGCCTCCTCCACAATTGAGGCTGTACAACGGTACACCGTTGCCGACCATCCAGGCGGAGTTCTTAAACGCGGGAAAGGCTTCGGTCTCGTCATCCCTGGACTTGGATATTTGAGAGAAGACGACCCAAAAAGAGTTGGCACTACTACATTGATTGGTTTTGGTTTATGTCGTCAACTCATACGATTAACCAGGACCATAATTTTGCCAGAATGTCTTTGCTCATTATCTACTGCAGTTCTTGCATTTGTGGAATAATTGGAGGGCTTAGGCATTGAAGGGCAAGAATCAAGAATTGCCCCAAAATGGCAGTATGTTTTGTATGGTTTTGACGTGTGAAACAGAAAGGGGCATTTGAGAGAATCTGGGGTTTCCAGTGAAGAAATTGTTAGAGACATCATCAAGGAGACAGAGAGGAGATCCAGAGCTGTGCAGCCATCATTTTCAAGATTACATATGGAACAGTTCTTTCTTTTATAGAAAGAAAAACATTTTGCTTTTGTATAAAGTACATATATGATATTCATGATCAACTCATTATAGATAGTCTAATATGGAGAGACATCTGATAGATCCCATCAATCACAGCCCAAGATTTCATGTCCCTTTTGTTTTCCTTTTTACTTTCCCGTCTTCTATTAGGACCTGGCTTCTCCAATGTGTATTCATCCACTGAATCAGCTCTTTATGATCGATCGTTATTCTCTCTCTCTCTCTCTCTCTCTCTCTCTCTACCGCATTTCACTTTCTCTATCTCTGCACTGTTTCCAAGTGAATAATAACAACTTTTCCTGATTCCTGGGTTCAAGGGTCACAGTGCCTAGTTTACCTGAATGCCATTTAAGTCTCGTTCCTCTCTTTCTTTCTCTCTCATTTGTTTCTTTCTCCTTGGTGTTTTTTTTCCCTTTCTTTTCTTTCGTTTTCTTTTCTGGGTTTTGGACTTTTTGGGGTCTGTGTGTGTGTTTTAACCACTGTGTAGGTTGTTGATCTTGTCGCTGCTTCGTTGGGCACGCCTGCAGGTAGTTCAGAGAAAGTATTGCAGAGAGCTTTAAAAGGTATGATTTATCTTTAATCTCTCTCTCACCTCTCTTCGTTTTAGCCGCTTCCTTTTCTGCCTTCAGCGTCTGCTCTCTTTCTTGCTCTTTCCGTGCAAAGGATTTCCACCAGTCTCTCTCTCTCTCTCTCTCTCTCTCTCGCCTGCTAAACTTTTGTGGTTTATTAATTGCTTGAATGTCCAACTTGCTAACTCTTCTACATTTGCGCTTTTCCTCTTGGTATTCCCCCTTTTCTAGCTTTAAGTAACTATCAAGAGATTCAAACTTAACGACATTGTTGACACATCAACGTTTTTAGCTTCAAGAGCAAAATTAGGGGTCCGTAAACTCTACAGATAGAGATATCAGGGAGGCATAATGTAACAATGCCGATCGCATGCTTTATTTGATTGTTTTGATTGCTTCTTTTCATTCCAACATATGCAATGTTCTACATCGGCTGATGCCATGCTAATCATCATCATATCATTTATTCGTGGGCGAATAAACCTTCTTTTGATAAATAAATAAGGGCCGCAAACCATGCTATTTCTTACTCAGCAAGATGTCAAAGTAATGCTTTTCAGTGATGTTTCTACTTCTCCTTGATGGCCACTTTATAAGCCTTTCATTAGCTGCTTTATTCCTAAGCTTTCCACTGAAGTCGTGTCCGATCTTTACCCTGAATACTGCAATTAGTTAGGTAGTCCGATTTCTATCGAATAAGCAAAACATGCTTGAATTTGATGGTCTCCATTTGTTTAGGGCAAGTGATTAGTGATTGATTTGAGACCTCAATCATTTGATTTAGATAACATTGATTCAAATTCCAGCTAAATATCAAGATTTCCATGCAAGCACATTCATTTTATTAATCCATGAAGTGACCTAGGTGTTTTCTATTTTAATTTTGAATTAATTTTGGCTTCGCTCCTTGAAGTTGTTACTCAGTATTCCACCATATTCTCTATAATGAAAGGAAGTGAAATAAGATTTTTATACGTTATTAAGGCGAAGTTAGCATTTTCTTTTGGCCACTGGTAAAGTTAAGAGTTTGCTTTTAGCTCTTCAGGAGGAAAGCTCTATGTATCTACCATGTTTAATTGAGAAAACAGAAATATGTGCTATTTCATCATAAGATTCATTGCCTAGCAAATGAACTAAAATTGCAATAAGCAGTACAGAAAATCACGAAACTTTGAAAATTAAGGAAGCTACTATCTCTCATAAAAGGAAAAAATAGAAGAGAGAGAGAGAGAGAGAGAGAGAGAGAGAATAGTCTAAATTCCGTGTAAATCCATCGTCAATAAAAGTAGGAAACTCAATTGGTAGCCTCATCTCTCATCTAAATATCACTTTATATTATCACCATCAAATGATTATTATCGAAATGATCTGTTCTTGAGCCACGCCTTGAATATTGCCCGTCATCTCAAGCCTTTCCAACATCGATGTGATTTTCTCTACCATAGAACAAATGGTTTACTCTATATATGTTCCCCACTCCGTAGTCATTTAGCTAAGCCTATAGCGAGAATCCGGGTAGTACCATTTTGTTGCTTAACGTTGTCTTTTGCTCTTGCATACTATTTAATCTTGGAGATAACCTCACGTGGATCATCTCCGGTGCATATGCATGCAATCTTTGGTCGAAATTTTTTTATGTCGTATAGCGGAGAGACCATGATACCGCAAGCTGGTCGTATGATCCATATACAACTAGCTAGAATTTCTAGAAATTTTAGACTCCAAGATCATGTTTATCTATATATAATCCATCTGTATGTTCAGATTATAATGTGAATCACAAAATGTTTCACGGACAAGCCTGATTAAAGCGCAAACAAACATAAAACTTAATACATAGTGCACATGCATGTACGTGAGTGTCTTTATGCATTAGAAATGAGTCTCTCAGTTGCACTCTGATTAAAGGTTGGCCAAAACAAGAGAATCTGTAATTCTCCTAAAAGAACGCTGCAAATTTTCATCATAACATAGCTTGCTTGCGTATATTTCAGGGCTGCATGTTATTTTCCTTGAATTGGAAGCAATCCAAAAGAAATTTATAGAAGCTTGTTCATGGCGGCTTGTTTCTGCTGATCATTGAGAAATAAACTTTGCGTATGCACAAGTGGGTGTAATATGTATTACTAGCTAAGGGACGTGGACATGTATTCCTTATTGATAATTATCAGCAAATAATAGACTAATAGATTCCCAGAGTTGTTTTTCTAATCATCTGTTCCTCAGTTGGTAAACCATTGACTGATCTAGCTAGGTTATGCGTCTATTTTGCCCATGCAGCATTTCCTGTTTCTGTCAATTGCCTCAGTCCTTGTTTTGACATTGGTGCAACGTAATCAAGTTAGGTTGTGAGTATGAACCGGGGACCCATATCAACTATAGTGGTTTGTCTCTTCTCTAATAATTGATGACTTGCATATCTTGGTTAGATGATGAAAGTGATAGCACCAGAGCTGATCTAATCATGGAGATGTAATTAGGCAAACATTCTCTCCCGGAACCGCTTGTCTTTTGTTCCTCATATCTTCTGAAGATCATCAGTTTTCCTATTATGTACTTTGCTTAATTGGACTGGATTAGGAAGGCGTCATTACTTTCTTGAGGTATTGAATAAAAAATTAAAGAGAAAAGATGAAACTGGTTTTTTTTTTCGTTATGATACTTCGTATTACATATTTACTTTTGCTAGGCAATGAACTTGTGCAATTTTGACTTCAAGATAACCACTCACGGCCTAAACAAGAAATATTCATCGTTCATTTTTTTCATGAGAGCAGAAATGCTATATTTTACTCAATGTGTGGTTTAATATTTAATTATTTTTACACTTTCCCTCACATTGATTTTTGACCTAAGACTCATGCGAAATATGCAAAATTTGAATTCATAGTCTCCTACTCTGATACCATGAGATTTTAAAAACTTGAATTTGTAAATGAATGTGTTGATTAATATTTAAATATTCCAATACCAATCATATATTAATGGTTGGCTAATAGGCCAAACTTTCGATTTTGATGAGATTGACTTCTTACTCAAATCACAGGTACGTACCGAAGTCATGTCTATCGATGCCATTCTCTATGTATGGAGTCTTTCTCAATACATGCATCGTCCTATGGGGTTGAATTGATACTTCACATAACCTTTTTACTTAGGTAGAAAGGGAAAAGAAGAACTCAGGACTATATATCCATTCATAAGTTGCTCAAGTATCAATTAGAGTAAAGTTACTTCAAAGTTATTTCAAGACCTGCAAAAAAGGTAAAATCATATGCGATGTGGCCATTTAGGTTTGCCAATGCTAGTTCCATGGTCAAATCATATACGATGTGGCCATGTAGGTTTGCCAATGCTACTTGCATCATACTGTGTGACTTAATTACTCGATTTTATGGTTAAGCATGTCCAGGTTAAGTTTCATTACAATCACTCCATCAACAGGTCAACTTATGTACTCATGAAAAAATGAGCTTATTGCTGATGGGTTACATCTTTTAATCGATTTTAATAAGTTCATACAGATTTAATTCAGTTAAGTACGTTTACATGCTATTCCTATTTATTATACTTTTATACACGTCTATTACATTAGACACATTATTTTCATAATTAAGGTGTAAGAAAAAATTTCTTAAATGTGTTATACAGGCTGGATTGTGTCATGATTGGTTTGAAAGATGTAAAGTGATTAACAAATATGTCATCGACTTTTATGAAATTTTTTTGCTTGTATATATGTCTGAGATGATAAAGTTACGACACTCAAAATACATGCATAGTCATTCCTCTACAAATTGGATATGAATGTAGCATAGTTTCGATTTTGAAAAAGAAATAGCTCTATTGAGACCGTAACTAGGACAGAAATTGTTCAGCTTCAAGATGATATACAAGAGTCTCTTTAAGGACTATCGCCGGAAACAAATGAATGAGCAGCTAAATTAGTTAATGGTGCATTTGTTTCTGTTGAAAACTTTATGATAAATGAAAATATTTTCCATGGAAATCATCTTAAAATAAATGATTAGTTTTTATTTATTTGGTATTAGCGAAAGTGAGCTCCTTTCGCTAGAAGAGAAAGTTGTTTTCTCCTAATAGAAACTTGTTATTTTCAGTCCATGGAAAATGTTTTCTGCACATCAATTAGTTTTTGTCATTCAAACATAAAAAAATCATTAAAAAATTGTCTGAAAATAATTTTTACTTCAAACAAACAGACCCTTAAAATAAAATGATTCAACCTATCAAAAATAGGATGACTTATTTCTAGTGACTCTACACATATTCTTCCACTGGACTAGTCAATTAAAATCGCTTGCGTTTGGCTCACTGAATCAGGTGGACCGATTGAGATGCATTTCAGCTGATTTGGATATCTACGTGATCATGATATGGGAAGTAATCATAGAGTTGCCCGTGCGAGTATGTCTCTGTATAGAAATTTGTGTTCGACATCAACCGAGAACGCAGAATAGGGAAGATGATGATGTTATTTTACCATATACTTATGATGATATGTGAAGAACCAAAACGAAGCTCAAAACTTGCAACTTGATTCCAACACCCGATGTGTTTCACCTTTATAAGAAGGTGGTAGGAAAGAGAGTTTCAAATCGAAGGTGTAACTAAAATAGTTATTGTGACCCCGTTTATGTCCCTGTGTCCTGTGGTTCGGATCAAAGACAGGCCATACACGTGAGATTGAATAAACTTGTTCCATGTCGCACATTTAGTTCGTCGCCTGCCCATCGAAATGTAGTTAGTACGTGCAGTAATGGATCCTTAATTAATCATGCTAGCCGTCTTCCTAAAACAGTCACAACGGTGTGGTAACATAGCTATCTAGCTAGTTATATATTTAACGGACTAGCAAATTTTAGGACCTTTTAGTGGAACTAGAGTTTCATTACATGCGCCACCGATAATACGTTGAACGGCTCACGCTTTACTATTTATCACTAGGGGGTGTACAAGAAAACCCAAGTGCTCGCCACAACTACTTTGGTCTTGACCGGAATTGCCCGGAAACCAAATGGAACCGCCTTGGAACCGGCAATTTTTGAGGGAACCGGTCCGGTTCCGGGTTTCCATGGGCGGATCTGCCCGCTGCCCACCCGAATAGGGACCAATTTTTTAAGATTAAAAAAAATTACTAAAAAAACCTTATATCTCATCTCACTCTCTTTGTTTTCGGCTCCTAATCCTATCGCCATTTCGTTGCATTTACTTCTCCTGCCATCGCATTCCACGTCTTGTTGGTTTTTCTTTCTTTGGGCTTGCTTTGACGTCACGTAACGTTCTATGTTGGAAACTAAAATTATTTCTCACTCAAGACGATTGATCCATCGAACCGGACGGACTGGACAATCCGTCCGGTGATCCTTGTTCCAATTTTTTTGGAACCGGTCATATGACGGTTCTGTTCTAGGTTGAGAACCGCCCCGCCCAAAACCATTGACACCACTGTTATCGCTAATAAAGTACACCGATTGATAAAAGTGCACCAAATATCTCTGTCGAGGTACCATTTACAAGCATTTAGGCTTTAATTGATCCTTTAATACAAAATTTCTTTGAACCATGTAAAACATTAGTGAAAGAGAGAAAAGAGAACTGGAGATACAAAACGGAAATCAAAAGATATACAATTGATCTTAGATTGAAAAATGGATGATTTCGATAAGTTCCTTTCGGAGAAGATAGTAAATCTATTGGGGCGGATCACTCCTTAATAAAGGAGAGAAGTGATTATGAAGAAATGTGTCATATGTCATATGCAGATACAATTTGGGACAAATAATGCTGAAATATTCAGAGTGGACAAAGAGAAATGGAAGCACGAAAAGAACATAGGCTGGACAAAAACTACAATCTAGTTTAGGGACTAAATCTTGGCTTGGACTTTCGATTGCAATATTATCTACACGACTTGTATATAATTAAATTACACCGGGAAACGATTACAACGGTATGAATCAAGCAATGTTGATATTGGTGAGGCAGAGTTTAGTGATGTGTAAAAGTTTGATCTTTTACATCAATAGAATGGTGCTAAATTACCGGTTAACCTTCATTGTTCCTTTTTAGGGTTTATGAACTACTAATTTAACCCTTCCTCCTCGTAATCCCAGCCACCGGACCATTTGTGTCAATAGAATAGTATTTAATCTTGGCTTGCCGCGCACGATAATTTGCCCGCGACCACCGCACAATAGCTGCACAAGCACATACGACCAAAAACAAAAATGATCTTGCGAATAGACATAGAAGTAGACCCAAAATCAATTGAACGTGTATATGATCATATAAAACCATGACATGCTATAGAGTAAATGTGAAAAAGTGTAGACTTGATCGTCATACCTAAACGACGAATGAAGATAGTGTCAATAAAGGAAGTGGCACGTTAGCAACCAAAGCCAAGACGGCTGAGAAAAGCAATCCTCAATATCTCTCCACCAAGTGCATCCATTCTAAGCACATGCACGAAAACCATTTGGAAACCATTTTTTGACCATTAAAGAAGACAGCGAGAATTTACATATCATGCAACTTATCCATGTCATGACATGACTTGAACTTTAAGCACCTTTGTAGTTTGATCAATTTTTCTAGAGAAATCTATGGCTACTAGAGTTTCGATAACTTGACCAATGAGCGGCGAATAACTAACTTTGCTTCATCCACTACAAAGAAGTTGAAGTTGAAGTTGTGCGGATAAAGTCATTTAAAGAAGTGAACACAAAGTGAAAAGAACATCGTGGAAGTTATTGATGTGATGAGTAAGTTTTGCAATTTGCTAGGGTATAAAGTATTTGAAAATCTAGCGGTTGCTTTGTCAAAGTCGGTAAACAAGCCTTATTCAGAGTGGACAAAGAGAAATGGAAGCACGAAAAGAACATAGCTGTAGACGAAAACTACAATCTAGTTTAGGTACTAAATCTTGGCTTGACTTTCGATTGCGATAATATCTACACGACTTGTATATAATTAAATTACACCGGAAAATTGAGATACGGAGTGCATGAACCGAAGCAATGTTGATATTGGTGAGGCGAGTTTAGTGATGTGTAAAAGTTTACGATTATTTTTGCGTCAATAGAATGGTGCTAAATTACGATTAACCTTCATTATTTCCTTTTTAGGAGTTTATGAACCCTAATTTAACCCTTTCTCCTAATCCCAGCCACTCGACCATTTGCGTCAATAGAATGGTATTTAATCTTGGCTTGCCGTCGCACAATAGCTGCACGACCACCGCACAATAGCTGCACAACCGCCGCACAACCAAAAACCAAAATGATGCGCGAATAGACATAGAAAGGTAGACCCAAAATCAATTGAACGTGTATATGATCATATAAAACCATGACATACTATAGAGTTCTTGTGAAAAAATGTAAGACTTGATCGTCATACTTAAACGACGAATGAAGATATTGTCAATAAAGGAAGTGGCACAGCTAGCAACCAAAGCCAAGACAAAGCGGAAAAGCAATCCTCAATATCTCTCCACCAAGTGCATCCATTACGAGCACATGCCTGAAAACCATTTGGAAACCATTTTTGACCATTAAAAGAAGACAGCTGGGGTACATATCATGCAACTTATCCATGTCATGACATGACTTAACTTTAAGCACCTTTGAAATTCGACCAATTCTTCCGAGAGAAATCTATGGCTACTAGAGTCTCGATAACTTGACCAATGAAGAGCCGAAATAACTAACTTTGCTTCATCCACTACAAAGAAGTTGAAGTTGAAGTTTTGTGATAAAGTCGGTTAAGAAGTGAACACAAAGTGAAAGAACATCGTGGAAGTTATTGATGTGATGAGTAAGTTTTTAATTTAAGCTGTTAAGTAATATAAAGTATTTGAAAATCTTAGGCGGATTTTGCCTTGTCAAAGTCGGTAAACAAGCCTTATTCGAGTGGACAAAGAGAAATGGAAGCACGAAAAGAACATAGTCAAGAGACGAAAACTACAATCCTAGTTCAGGTACTAAATCTTGGCTTGGACTTTGGTGCGATAATATCTACACGACTTGTATATATAATTAAATTACACCGGGGGAAACGGACAACGGTATGAACCGAAGCAATGTTGATATTGGTGAGGCGAGTTTAGTGATGTGTAAAAGTTTCACAGTCTTTGTGTCAATAGAATGGTGCTAAATTACCAGTTAACCTTCATTATTTCCTTTTTAGGATTTATGAACTCCTAATGTAACCCTTCGTCCTCCTAATCCCCTCCAATTGGACCATTTGCGTCAATAGAATGGTATTTAATCTTGGCTTGCCGCCGCACGATAGCTGCACAACTGCCGCACGACCAAAAACCAAAAAAATTGAGATACTCTTGCTTGGCATCATTTAATCAATGTAATGTCAAGGCAATCTAAACAATTATATCTAGAAGGAAGACACTTAGAGATCTTAGGCCCATAAAAGGTAGGGATGGTTTTAGCACCAAATGCTAGAGGTAATGGTAGCAAAACGCCAAGAATCTCGACAACTACTAGTGAAGTAGATTGGGAAGAGATATATTCACTTTCCTTACTACATGTAGTTGCCGTAAAATCTGGTCATCCAAAAATATGGTCATTAAAGAACCGACATATTGCCAAGTCTTTTCGAGTAAATGGTAAAACTAACAAGATGAGATTGGAACGTAATTCCTTCCGCTTGGCGACTTCATCATCAAGCCTTGGCGCTTCTATATTTTATGATTTCATCGTCACTAACAAAATGAGATTGGCCATCATCTCCAAAGATAATCACTTTCATCATCATGCGTTGACTCTTTCATTTCTATCTCCTCAGTTGAGATTTCATCTTTTGTTAGGTTGGCACATGTTTTTCGAGAGTTTTGTCTTTGGCGACAAGTGAAGCTGTTACAGTGGCCGTAGGGGAATGTAAAAATGTTCATAGCTTGATTAAATAAAAGATAGAATATCATGTAGCTGCGAGACTCCACTAAACCCGCCCATGACAAAGTTGCTATAAATTACAAACGGTAAACATCCAATTATCATATCTCTTGAAGTCTAGATGCTATTGTAAGGGCGGATTGGAAAATTGTATCTCTAAACTAGTCATCATCGGATGAGCTAAGTGTTTAATTCATTGTTAATTTGAAACCATCCACACAAAAGTAGGTATCAAAACAAATAAATGAGCAAAACTAGCTATCTATTCACCAAATGTTCCACATTAGGAAGACAACACAAGACTCTTGGTGAATTTAGGCACACAAAACCTAAACGCATTTGCATGCTATTGAAATTTGGCAATCAAGTATGCTATAAGAAATGCTTTGATTGCAAAACCAAGCTAACAACTCAATTAGTTAGTCAAATGATGCAGCGAATAGACATAGAAAGGTAGACCCAAAACCAATTGAACGTGTATATGATCATATAAAACCAATGACATGCTATAGAGTTCATGTGAAAAAGTGTAGACTTGATCGTCATACCTAAACGACGAATGAAGACAAGATCAATAAAGGAAGTGGCACGGTTAGCAACCAAAGCCAAGACGATAGAAAAGCAATCCTCAATATCTCTCCACCAAGTGCATCCATTCCCGAGCACATGCCTAAAAACCATTTGGAATCCATTTTTTAGCATTAAGAAGACGATCGGGGTACATATCATGCAACTTATCCATGTCATGACATGACTTGAACTTTAAGCACCTTTGAAGTTTGACCAATTTTCTAGAGAAATTTATGGCGACTAGAGTTCTCGATAACTTGACCAATGAACAGCCGAAATAACTAAGTAACTTTGCTTCATCAACTACAAAAGAAGTTGAAGTTGAAATGGTATAAAGTCGGTTAAGAAGTGAAGACAAAGTGAAAGAACATCGAAGTTATTGATGCGTGGAGTAAGTTTTGCAACTTAACCATTAGTAGTATAAAGTATTTGAAAATCTTAGGCAGTTGCCTTGTCAGAAATCGATAGAACAAGCCTTATTCGTAGTGACATCCTAGATTTTTAGTCCTTTGTCTTCTGCGAATAAAGCGGACAATATTACATAGTGAGGCCCGGGCCATTACAAATGGTATCAGAGCCGAATCCTGACCGCGTGTGGAGGCCATAGTGAGGACGCTGTACTCTTAAGGGGTGGAGAGTGTGACAGCCCAAGGAATGGGAGGGGTCCTCTCCGTTCCACATCGCTTAGGAGGGGAAGTCTTGGACTAGTTTATAAGGCTTGGGTCCCTTTAACTTGTGTAACGCGTTTTAAAGCAGTGAGAACTTAATGTCCAAAGCGAACAATATTACACAGTAGGGCCCGGGTCGTTACATCATAAATATTATAACACTCAAATGAGTACCTCTGGGTCATGATTTTTATAAATGTTCATTTGAAAGTTTTCTTGTTTGATGTAAAAATAGTGCTATAGCCTCCTCATATGTGCTATGAATCATATCATCATCCTTTATCTTATAACATCTACCGTTGGCCCTATATCGATCATGATAGAAGTTTTCTTAATTTTATAATGTTGGTAGTGATCATTGACTAAGATCTCCCTTTCTCTACAAATAGGCAATCCTCGCAAAGTGGATTTTGTGGAGAAAGATTATAACAAGGCAACCGTAGCTGCGTCTAGGTTATTACTGAGTACCTATTTTGATGAATAATAATGGCTTTTTGAACCCCTAATCTTGTGAATTGAGATTCTCGAGAGCGAAAAAAAAACGAAACAATTAAAATTGCTTAGGCGATAGACTCGAATGATAAGCAATATTCAATCATGAAAACAAAATAGGTGCAAAAATATTCAACATAGTAGAACGAAGCATCCGTTTACTTAAATTAAATTTAGTTTTTTTTGGTTGCATTGTCTCCAAATACACCACCGACAACAAGCGATTAAGTACTTAGGGTGTGCAAAATACCGGGATCCGCCGGACTGCCCGAACGGACCCCAACCGCTGACCCGGGGGTCTTGGAGGGGAAAGCGGTCCGGTTCTCGGTTCAATAAATTGGAACCGATGGGTACCAGTTTGGTTCCCGGTTCCGTGGGTGGATTAAGCCCACCCGGACCGGACCGTAACCTTTTTTAATACTAAAAATAAAATTACTAAGAAAACCCTACATTTCATCTCACTTTCTAAGGAACCTTTACCTTTGGTCAAAGAAAATTGAACCATCTATGGTTATTTGCAAGTAGGAAATGGGAGAATGTTGCATTCCATTTGTTCGCGTTTTTTTATCTACGAGATACATTTATAATTACAACAAATAAATATTTGTTCCACGTACTTAAATTTAATTTTTTTTCTTTCTTTAGCCCGTTTTGATGTCATGTAATTATTTTTTTGTTGAAAACCAAAAAATTCTCAAGGCTGTCAAATCGGTTCCCATGGATCCACCCGGGGAACCGGACCCGGACTGCTGTCCGGTTCCGGGTGGATCACGCAACAAACGGGTGGATCCCGGTTCTAATTTTCGGAACCGGTCCTCATAGCGGGCAGTTCCGGTTCTAAATCGGGAACCACCCGCCCGACCATGCATCCTAACGGTACTCCAAGATTCTTTATGAAGTAAAACCAGCATCATATTTAGTGGGATTTAACCGGGATGTTTCCCCAAGTTATTCATTTGGCAAGACTCACGCAAAAGACATTCCCTGCCTTCCTTAGTAGAACTACTTCTGTTGTCTCTATATCCAATTTTATAATACTGGTTTTAGTTTTTTTCAGAAGAAAGAAAAAAAATCCTTTATTCTTCTACTGATTAATAAGTTGGTGCATATGCTGCTAGTTGAATTTTCTATCATTTGTGGAACTTTTTGTGGATATTTTTCTTTTACTCTTGAAGGAGGTCAACTATCATCAATGAACATCACTAATGATGGAAGTCAAGTTCATCGTTTGAATTGATGCGCAGATGGATTTGGATGTGTATATTATCCTCTATCTAGTGCTTGTTTGGTAATTAACTCATAAATTAATTATCCTTTCATATACTAATTACCTATGTTATGCTCTATCTTGCTTAGTATCATGGAGGAACAAATTTTGGTCATACTAATGACGGGCCATTTATCACCACAAGTTATGACTATGAGGTACCAATTGATGAATATATTAAGCATAATTTGTTCCTATGTACATGGACATGTTTAAACTTGATAACTGCGAATGTTTATAAAGTTTATATTTTGGCTAATAATTTGACCGCTTGCTTTCAGGTTTACCAAGGTTCCCAAAGTGGGGACATCTCAAGGAGCTTCACAAATCTCTAATGTTATGTGAGCATGTGTGCTGAACGGTGAGCCAACTACTATGTGGTTAAGTCCCAATGCCGAGGTGATTGATTCTTTCTTTGTTTTTTTTTTTTTTTTTTACTTCACTTCTCAATGCTATGACTTCTGTTCTGATGCTAACTGGAACTTTTATCAAATATTTAACATCAACACAGCATCACCCTTTCACATAATCACCTGTTTACTTCCTTTTCTGCAGACCACCATTTCGGAATTTTATTTTGCACTTGTCACAGAATCCAAGATTGTAGGATCATACTAAATAATGTGAGGAATTAATTTTGGAAATCATGTTCATTCATGCAAGTTGATAGGCAACCTTGACATATTTTCCAGTTAAAAAGCTTACTTCCTTTTAAAGGATCTCTTGACAGTTTTAGTCATGTCTACTATAGATGGACCGTCGAGAAAAACTGACACACTTAGTAGTTGCAATGATGCATACTGTTTATATTCCTCTATGTCATATTATACGGTTTTTGTGTCTCAACATTTATCCAAATCTACCCCTTTTTTCCCAATCCCAATTAACCTTATTATATCGTCATTCCCTGACAGAAATTTGTGTAGGCCAATGTCTACACTTCTTCAGGATTTTGTGTTGCCTTTCTGGCAAAAATTGATGACGAGGAAGACAAGACAGTACTGTTCCGAAACATGTCTTATCATTTGCCTGCATGGTCAGTCAGCATTCTTCCTGACTGCAAAAATGAAGTCTTTAACTCAGCAAAGGTAGCACTTTAAACTCTTTTGCATTTCTCTAATAAGGATTTTTTTTTTTTTGAGTTTTGATGCATCACATTCTTAACCAAAAGGTTGGGTTTGGCCCACATTTTTTCTCTTTGGTGTGCATGCCTTGGGTTTTGTTATGAGTCCTCTGTAGAATTGCCTCCATGTTAACAGCATAACTTGAACAGGTTTGCTCCCTGAGCTCCGTGCTAGAAATGATACCAGAATCTTTGATGCCATCTGCCTCATCATCGGATAAGGATCTGAAAGCTCTTGAATGGGAAATATTCACTGAGAAACCTGGACTATGGGGAAAAGAAGACTTCAGTCTGAATAGTTTTGTAGATCACATCAACACCCCAAAGTATACGACAGACTACCTTTGGTATACAACAAGGTTGTTCTTGTTCCCGTTCACTTGTAGAAAATCACTGACACATTTCTTAATTTATTATTCCTGCCAAAGATATACATATGGTTATGCATGTCCCAGATTGAAGTGGAACTATACATAAAAAGCAAAGATATTGTTCGACCTTCACAGTTGAGGAGTCCATTGTTTTTCTGCATATATCTGTATGATATCGTCATGAGTACCTCTTTTCTTCCTTTCTAATTCTTCTGCACTTCTTCATACATTTAATCATTAAAATGGCCTCTTCTTGGATTATTCACTTTCTTCAGTTAGATTAGCTTTCCTAGTGAGTGCACACTTATTTATATTATGAGCAAGCACTCTCATTTCAAAATTTCACCCTTCGTACATACATCTGGATAATGGACCAATCTTTGATCGAGCAACTTCTGATGAATGCTTTTGCTTTTGCATTTCAGTATAAATGTCACTGAAAATGACAACTGCTTAAAGGGAGGAAGCCAACTCACCTTTTGCTGAATCAAAGGGTCATGGTCTCCATGCTTTGTGAATCAGAAACTTCAAGGTTAGAGTTTTGTCTCCTCTGAGATTTCTTTCTATAGGGAACTTCTTCTACTTATTGTTCAACTTGTCACCTAGCATTCTGCTTTTAATTATGCCTCCATTTCACCTATGTGTTTATCATGCCCTGTGTGGTGCAAATTGATCTTCCCTCGAGAGTTAAATGAGTATGGATTTTTCACCATTTAATATTTTCTTCCTTCCATGCCCTGCTTTTAGTGGCATATTCTTTTTAAGGGTGAGCTCTTGTCATGTTATATGTTGGAGAAAGTATCTTTCATTCAGTCGTCAGCTCATAATGCGTGGTTGCAGTTCAGACTCTGATGTTTGATTATTGCACTGTCAATTGTCAGGTAGTGGTTATGGAAATGGATCGAATGTACCTTTCAACTTCTCTGCTTCCATTTCTCTCAAGGCTGGAAAGAATGACATTGCTATTTTGAGCTTGACAGTAGGAACCCAAGTGAGTTCCAGGTTCATGTTACTGGTTCGAGGTTTATGATAACTTCCTTTTTGCCCCATGTCATTAAATCTTCTGCTTAGCAAAAGAATGGCCAACTTCAATAAAGTAGTGGTGCACTTTAAAAAGGGTGGCCAACTTTGAAAGCTACCGGGTGCAGTTCTGTAGTGTAAACATGTTTAGACATGTCAGAGAGTCTGATGATGATGAAACTATTCTTCTTGATAACAATGGAAAGGTTAGCAAAGAGCTTTCTTATACATATTTGGTTTAAGGTCCTTCCTTAGTGCCTTTTAATTAATTGCACATTGTCCTTGTTTTTGTTTTGGTATGATTTCAGAATGCAGGCCATATTATGAATGGAGGCCAGCTGGACTGACTAATGAAGATTAAGGGATTGAACAAGGGGATATTGGACATATCTGGATATAAATGGACCTACAAAGGTATTCTCTTCTCCTTCTTCTTCTTCTGCTTCTTCTTCTGTAGTTCATCTTCTTCTTCCTTTTCTTTTTTTTTTTTTATACCAAAATTGTGATTCTTCTTTCAAAAGAAACATCATGCCATATGGTGCTTAAATATCAGTGCGGTTATAAATGCCATCTCTGCCTGCAGCATAGAGCAGCTATTCTGTTGGGAATCAAGTTAGCTCTAACTAGGAGATGGGCTGAGACAGAACCTACTAATAACTGGAATTATCAACCTAAGAAAATTCCGGAAAAAGAGATATTAATGTAAGCAATGTTCTTTTAAAAGTGTTCAGTCTTTATAGTTAAATTCCTGTATTTTGCTCCCTGGCAGATTGGATTGGAGGGAGAACAGTTGGGGGCACCATATGGGGGGAAGAGCATAAGCTGGGTTTCAACAGCAGAACCACTGAAGAATCAGCCACTCAAGGTAACGAATGCTTGGACAACGCCCAATGCATTCGATGGTCCTGTTTTCATTGACCCGAAGAGCGCACTAATAGTTATATGTATTATCTGTCACAATTAAGTTGATATATTGCAGCCTATTGTGGACCCTCCAACAGGTAATGAACCTGTTGGTCTGGATATGATCCATATGGGTAAAGGACTGGCATGGTTAAACGGACAGCAAATGAAGGGAATTTACTGGCCTATATTAGTGTTGGAAGATATGCAGAATATGCAGAAGATCCTCGGATACTAATTAATCCGATCTTGATTTTATAGAATCAATCTAAAAGCTAGATTGATTTATATTGATATGTATGATATTACATTTCTTTTTTCTAGTGTATACTTTGTATTATAATTATTCATCGATGTACATTGTTGAGATATAGAAAAATACGTAAAAGAAATTCTCCCCAAATACGTAGTCAGTGCTTCCTCTTCCGAATCTTGCTTCCAGCACTTGCTTCGACTTGACATGGTATCAGAGCCACGGCTCTAAGCTCCATCTTCCGCACCAAATTGCTTTCGTTTGAATCTGCAAGACAGATTTGTGTCTTGTTAACGAGAGAATTGATTATTGTGAGAAGGAGAAGCGGAGGATTTACTTACCATGAATCCAGAGAACCGGCCTCACATTAGCACCGGAATTCCTTCCACAGCAACGTCACGCCAATGGTGGAGACGCAAGGCCGCAACATCGATGTGGTACTTGCAAATACCACAACACAAAGAACAATGGCAGATGTTCCCGGCTCGAGGGCGAGAGTGTGGGGCGGCCCATTCCGGGCCAACCTTACCAATGGGTACCTTATCCATGGTACATCGGGCAAGGCCCGAATCCATCATTGCCGGGGGTAATGAATTACCGGGAAGTAGTGTTCGGTTCGATGGAGGTCTACCAGACACGCAAGCGGGCAAACTCAGCCACCGGGGCGTTAACCAAGAAGCGGGTGCGGGAGAAGCGGGATCGGGAACGAGCCTTCACCCGAGTCCTTTCAATGCGGGGCATGGATGGGATATGATGGGTCGAATGCGGGGACGAATCCCTACCCGAACCCAAATTTCCCACCAAATTTTTTTCGTATCCGGTGCGGCTATCAGAGCTAACCGGAACCGGGGACCCCTTGCCATGTGTCTACCGCCGACGGTCCGTACGTCTCATAAGTCCGCAACCGACCGGGCCTGGAAATTACAGCAAGTGGTCACAAGATTTCCGGAGGGCCTTTGTGACAAGGATATGATCTTTCTTCCTCGACGGAACCGTACCGATCCGTTTCTGACGAAGGCAGCAAAACCCGGAGAAAGTGCAATCGCACGATCCGCACTGGATCGACACTTCAATGTCTCCGGACGTCGCAGCGAGGCTCCCCCACCGAAGATTCGAAAATCATGTGGGACAACATCAAAGAGATGTACGGAAAGTTAGATCGAGCAAAAATTTTATGTCTCATGCAAGAACTCACGGATCTCAAACAAGGAAACATGTCAATAACGGTGGTGTACAAGCAAACTCTCATCGCTCACGAATGAGCTCGAGGACGCGAGAAAAGCTCGCGAGGACCCCTGCAGACACTCGAGCAAGATGACGATGAAGGAGAGGAGAAATCCACTCGATTTCTCTTGATTTTGAATGAATCTTACCCGACCTTTAGATCGCAGATCCGGCGATGGACCCGTCCGCCCTTGGTCGATTTTCCCAGGTGGCCATCAGAGAGCGGCGACTCCGCGGCTCCGGGCGGACACGAGAGGTGACGCCGTAGCCCTCGCCCTCCGGGGAGAATCTTTGCGGGAAGAATTGGGGCGAAAACCTAGCTCGAGAGAATCGCGAAGGGCTAGGGCTAGGGTTTGAAATGGTTGAACGATCCCTTAAAAGGAAGGCTACGGCCGGGATTTAATCCGGCGATCCGGACTGACACAGATCGAGAGGAGGAGATTCGCGGGTCCGATTTATCCCGAAGATCCGACGGTCCACAAAGAGGTGATCATTGGCTAGATGGACGGTGGAGATGGTCGGAATAAAAGGATCGCGAGCGGATCTTTTCCATACGAAATTTCCAAATTAAAATTCAAAAGGGAAAGGTAAATTTATGCGCCAGGCACGTAAACGTCCGCATCATACTATAGATAATTGCTGGAAATTACATGGAAAGCCGGGAGAAAAAGGAAAGGAGAGAATACTGCGGCCTACTGTGTGACCGGACCTCTTTGGGATAAGTAGTGACCGGCCCATTACCTATGGGCAATATTAGCAATTGATGCGAGGCATTGCAAAAGGCGGACATTGGAAAAACAAAGGGGAAGCTTCTCAAGTATATCTCACGCTCGATAAACTCAATTTCAAAAAGGGGTTTTGGATAATAGACTCGGGAGCGAGTGATCATATTATTTGTGATGTGAGTTTTTTCTCAAAAGGAATAGGGGTGGAGGAACCTATTTCTGTAGAACTTCCAAATGGAAATATTACTCACGTCACATTGACAGGGACCGTTCAATTGAGCCCCCAAATTATCTTGCACAATGTCCTTTATGTCCCACAATTCCGGTTCAACCTCATTTCCGTGTCCAAAGTCTGCAAAGAAAACTCTTGTCGAATACTCTTTGATGCTGACACATGTCTTTTTCAGGCCCTTTTGACTGGGAAATTGATGGACTTGGGTAATGTTTACGAAAGGTCTATATTTACGGACCAGCACTTCAAGTCATCATGCTTCAATTCCCTTTCAATAAAATGTCGTTGTGTAACGTCATTGCCAATGATAAAAACTTTTGGCATAGTGTTTTTTTTTTTTTTTTTCCATACCCTAACGACATATTTGTCCTTTAGCAAAACAATCTCGTGCATCATTTCCTTCCCGTACAAAACATTCCAATAATGTTCTTTCCTTAATTCATGTGGATGTTTGGGGGCTATATCCTGACACATCGTGACGGTTCACAATATTTTCTCACTATTGTTGATGATCACTCTCGAGCCACATGGGTATTCTTGATGCAATCAAAAGCACGTGTTCCATCTCATTTGAATGCGTTCATTATTCGACTAAAAATCATTTGGGAAGTCAATCCAGAGAATAAGGATTGACAATGGAAAAGAGTTTCTTAGCCATGAATGCAGATCACTCTTTCGGCTCATGGCATTCTACATGAAAGCTCATGTGTTTATACTCCACAACGGAATGGAGTAATGAACGTAAGCATCGTCACTTCGGGAAGTCGCACGCGCTTTAAAATTTCAGGGATCCATACCAGCAACATATTGGGGAGATTGTCCTTACTGCGGCCTACCTCATCAACCGTATGCCTACTCAAATCCTAGGTTGGTAAGTCACCTTTTTGAGTTACTTTATAAAAAGAAACTAGTAGTAGATCATCTACGAGTCTTCGGTTGTTTATGTTATGCTACAACGGTGGGACTCTCGAGATAAATGGGTCCACGAGCAAGAAAAGGCATTTTTATGTGGTTACCCTAACCTACGAAGATGGTACTACATTCCTCGGATCTATTGACGGGGAATTTTTCGTGAGCATGGACGTCATATTTCCGAAACCCGTCTTTCCATTCCAGGAGACTACAAGGGATTTCAATATCTCAAATAGCTCACATCAATCTCCCGTTGAAGATAATCTATCTCCCGAATACTTTCTTGCTTCATCCCGGGGCAAGTCATCCCACCATCTTTTGGTCGATCACGCAGCGTAGACATTGGACAACATGTTGAGTCCTTCACCCAACATTGAGAATGAATTTGCAAATCATGCGAGAAAACAACGCGTGCGAAATATCTCCTTCTCCACCAACGGATCATCACGACGTTCAAGAGAGCCACGAGACCACCGACATGGACTAAAGATTATGTCTGGGTGTCCCCCACTTAATGGACCAGGTATTAACTATCCAACATCTTCTTATATTTCCTTTGAAAAGACTTTCGTCGGAACATAAATATTTCATTAGTTGAATATCCAATGAAAAAGAACCATCTAGTTATGATGTGGCATCCAAAGACCCACAATGGCAAAGCGAACTACGAGGGCGTTGGCCGACAATCAAACATGGGATATAGTTAATCTTCCCGGGATAGGAAGTCCATAAGTACAGTGGGTCTACAAAATAAAATATAGAGCTGATGGATCCATTAAACGATACAAAGCTCGATTGGTGGCTTAAAGGATATACACAACGCGAAGGTTTCACTATAACGAAACTTTTCTCCGGTGGCCAAGGATGTCAGCATTTGATCATTCTTATCTCGCTTTGCGGCAATCCATGATTGGTCGTTACACCAAATGGATGTCAACAATGCTTTTCTTCATGGTGATCTGGATGAAGAAATTTACATGGACATTCCTCAAGGCTTACGGACGGGGGGAGGATAAAGTATGTCGTCTCCTAAATCCCTCTATGGGCTGAAATAGGCTTCCGACAATGGTATGCTAAATTTGCCAATGCTCTCACCAATGCCAACTCGCTAAATCAAAGTATGATTATGCCTTGTTTACATGGACCAAATGTACGTCATCTATCTACTTGATGATTTATGTGGATGATATTCTTATCATGGGAAACGATGAAGGCGCGTAGAGAGTCTTAAAAATACTTGCATACCACCTTTCATATAAAGGATCTAGGAGCACCAAAATATTTTCTTGGGATTGAGATCGCACAATCTCCCCAAGGGATTTCTCTCGATCAAAGGAAGTTTGTATTGGAGATTATCTCGGAGGTTAGATTATCAAGGTGTAGGCCAACTGTCATTCCAATCGAATAGTATGTCGGGCTAACTACGAGATCATGCTAGGGGAACGTTTCAGATGATCCTATACTACGTGATCCAACGAGTTATCGGAAGCTCGTTGGAAAACTTATATACCCGACTATGACCGGGCCCGATATATCATACGCGGTCACGGTGCAACTGAGTCAATTCATGCACAAATCGAAAGAATCTCACATGAATGCCGCTCTAAAAGTGGTCAAATATTTGAAGGGATGTCCAGAACTCGGAAAACTTTTATCCGAGAAAATGCAATATGGAAATGACAAAGCATATTGCGATGGATTATGCGACATGTCCTATGAGTGAAGATCCATAACCAGCCGTATCAAGCTTGGATTCCTCTCATTGGAAAACTACAGCAACAGGTTTCTCTATCATCGGCAAAGGCGCAGTATTGGGCCATGGCAAAAACCACATGTGAAGTTGTGTGGATACGAGGATTGCTCGGTGACCTTTGGAGTACAATTGAAAGGTCCGACGAGGTTATACTATGACAACGAATCGCCCCGCAGCTTGCAGCGAATCCGTGATGCACGAGAGAACTAAGCACATAGAAGTGGATTGTTATTTCACTCGAGAGAAGATTCAAGAAGGAACAATTGAGACGAGAGGGGATTGGAACCGCCGAATGTACACGGATGTGTTTACCAAGGCATTGTGTTAAAGATAGCATGCATATCTATTGAGCAAGCTAGGTGTCTTTGACATTTACAAGCTACCAGCTTGAGGGGGAGTGTTGGAAGATATGCAGAATATGCAGAAGATCCTCGGATACTAATTGATCCGATCTTGATTTTATAGAATCAATCTAAAAGCTAGATTGATTTACATTGATATGTATGATATTACATTTCCTTTTTCTAGTGTATACTTTGTATTATAATTATTCATCGATGTACATTGTTGAGATATAGAAAAAATACACAGAAAAGAAATTCTCCCCAAATCTGTCGTTCTTTTCTTCCTCTTCCGAATCTTGCTTCAACCCTTGCTTCGACTTCTGACAATTAGTCTCCTTTGCGAACCCGTGTGTTAGGGAGTGCAACTACAGAGGCTACTTCAAGCCAAACAAATGCCTCACTGGATGTGGAAAGCCTAGCCAGAGATGGTACAAAACTCGATACTTTAAAAATTAGAGCACAAAAGCGACACTGCAAATGCCTGGTCTTCTTCCAAAGATTATTTTGGAATAACATTCTCTATGACAATTTAAATGACCCTGGTGGATCGACTTTCTCAAACATGATAATGTACAGGGAAATTTTTTTGTCTCTTGTCATGTTATACTATTGTTTGTTCTGCTACATGGAAAAGGTACCACGTCCCCTGATCTTGGTTCAAGCCATCTGGAAATGTTCTGGTTATCTTGGAGGAGGTAGGAGGTGATCCAACGAAAGTCACCTTCTCAAAGCAGAAAATTTCAACTGTTTGGAGCTATGTTGCAGAAGATAGCATCAACTTAGAATCTTGAAAGCCAGATATAGATGATGATAGCAGTCAATATAAAGCACCCAGAGCTCACTTGAAATGCCCTGATTCTACCCAAATATGCGCAGTTAATTTTGCAAGCTTTGGGAATTCGGTCAGATCTTGTGGATCTTACAGCCTGGGAGACTGCCATGATCCTCGTTCCGTCCGTGGTTGAAGGTGCGTTTAGGCTATTGGCTTCTTATGAGGATCAACATTATCTGAACTCAATGCCTCTGGACGCAGTCCTCTTAATTGTTGCAGGACGTCTTTGCCATTCTATTTATTTTAACTTCACATTCAGGCTTGTAGCTACTATAAAAGTACATGTCTTAAAAGTAAAAGTGATTCATTTTCATTGCATTGCAAGCTCCTGACACGCTTCATAGTGCAGGCCTGCCAAAAACAAAAATGAATGTACTGTAGAGCTAACCGAAGGGAACTTCAGTAAGAACCTGTGTCCTGGTTTGAAGGAGGAAACTAGCCGTGGAAGCAGTCTGCGGATGATATTGAGCTTAGTAGGGAGAAGGTAAGAAGCCCGGAGGCTCCATTTCCATGATTGTTTTTTCCCTCTCTTTTTGCGGAAGTAGCTTTTTTGGCTTATAATTCATTAGCTTTAGGCTCTTTTTTCTGTTTCCAGCAAAAGCTGTGCTGAGGACACGTTACTTTGTGATGTCAATTGTCGTTGCTATGTCAGAAGGCATCAAACAATGCTCTCTCAAATTTATCTATGGTGCATATCTATGAATAAATACAAGATCCACGACATAAATGCCTGTTGATCTTATGAAAATAATGCTAAATTTTCGAACGCTGGTATCTCAAAATACCAATTGGGAGCGGGAGTCTTTCTTTGTCCCTTGAAATTACGAGATCCCAACAAACAAAATCCTGGAGATGCATTGTGGCTGTAATTATTATCATGAGATACAGTTTGTTTTACCCTTCAATGGGTAAGTGAGTGTTATATCTTTTTGTACGGTGCTTACATGAATGCTATGCTTGAGCGGTCTAACTTTTTATTTTGTCATAAACTTTTTTTACTACTTTAGTGTTGTAACTTTTAAACTACTAGCCACCATAAGTGCCATGCCATATCAGATTTTCGACAGTCAAGTGAAAATTTTCACAAAATTATGGCATCAATCAATTAAAAATTATGGCATTCAAGTGAATATTTTTTAGGAATTGCAGCAATTGGTGGCAAAAAAAGAAGAAAAGAATGCCTCAATGGAGCATCACACAATGTTATGACACTTGTTATATCTTCCTCCCAATTATTCCTTCTTTTATCCTAAATGAACCCAACTAAAGCCAAGTCTCTCATTGACTATTTTGCTTTCACTCTATTCCCTAATTGCCTGTTTTGCTAGACAGAAACATTCATCATTTCGTAACGAAAAAATTCAGCAAGGGACCAAAACGAAAAAAGAATCTTAAAAATTGCCTTCATTGAAAAATATGCTTTGGAGATATTGGTGGCTTCCTATCTAATTAGAACATGGTTCTCTTGTAGTGTGCACTTTAGATTCCGGAAAGTGTCTTGTCTTAATGAATGTGGTCGAGCACAAAAGAGAGGCCATGAGATGAACCATGTCGGGTCAGGTTCGATCGGATTAGGTCCCAGCATCTCCCGCTGGAAAAAAAAATTAAAAAAAAAAAAACTGATTATAACACATTCCTATTAAGTTAGAAACGTTATGGTAACTTTTGGAGATTTATAACTTCATTTACATTTACTCAATTATGGGGGAAATTGCTAATATCTCAAGTGCAAATTTAAGTATGAAATGTATAGCATCTCAAATTTTCTTCTAGAGGGCCTTGAGAGCTCTCTTTTAAATAATAACTCATCCTTGGTATTTATGAAAACTTCGCAATGAGAGAAATAACATTCTCACTCCCTTCATTAGTCCCAAAATGAATTACATGCTCGGTATACTATTCTTGTTGGCACTAAATTTCTATTAGGAAAAGAGCCTTTAGTAGGTGTAATAGTAATTGGGGCTCATCCGTTTCGAGATTAGTAAATTTTAAATTGAGAATATGAAACCTGCCCTATCTATAAGAGTTGATTGTTTTAGGAACCAATTGTGAACAAAATTGGTCGACTGGGGACCACTTAGAAATTGAGGAACATGTGAAAGGTTTGTGGCATAATAGTTAAGCCATTAGGGGATTTCTTAAACTTCCCCTGGTTCAAAACCTATGTTTTGTATATTTACCCTTTTCTTAAACAAAGTTAAAACAAAAACTAAAACCGATTATGTTGATTCTCAAATATGATATTAATTTGGGAGCCAAACTAGTCAAGACTAAGGATGCATTTGATAACTATTTTATTTCTTGGAACAATTTCTGATAAAAAAAAATATTTTGCTTCTAAGAATATTTTTGAAGCATTTTAAGTCATTTGGAAACCATCTAAAATTTGTATTCTTGTAATAAAATTGCGTTTGGCATCATTTTGAAAATTCCTAATTCAAATCATTTCCTTTTAATTTTTTAATAATTTTATAATTTTTTTCTTCTTTTCTTTTCTTTCTCTTTTTCTTCTTCTTCTTCAAGGTTTGTCGATTGTTGGCCTTGGGATGAATTTCGATCGTTAGGCAGGAGCCATCGACTTCGCAGTGTCGCCAACAGTTGG
Organism: Eucalyptus dawsonii; assembly: GCA_016097615.1. Classification (NCBI taxonomy): domain Eukaryota; kingdom Viridiplantae; phylum Streptophyta; class Magnoliopsida; order Myrtales; family Myrtaceae; genus Eucalyptus; species Eucalyptus dawsonii. The sequence goes on from CM027879.1 coordinate 3,273,158, forward strand.
TGAGGCTTAGCCAAGCCTTGGCTAGGCAAGCAACCTTGCCTAGATTTGGCAAGGATCGAGATCCCCGCGCCTAGCTTAACTCGGCCTTGCTAAATCTAGGTGAGGTCAAGCCTCACAGGCCGTGGTCGGGGGAGGCCCGAGTGGAGGGGCCCTTGATCATGGAGCAAGCTCGCCCAAACCTCGCCCTTAACCGGCCGTTGATGGCGATGGAAAGAATGATGACGGTTGAAGAAGAAGAGAGGGAAGAAGAACAAGAGGAAAGAGGAAAATTTAAAAAATTTTAAAAAAATAGGTTGGCTTGATTCTAAAATTGTTCTCGGAACAAAGATCAAACTTTTTTTTTTTCTCGACTTTTTTCAAATTTACTTTAGAATTAAAAAAATATAAATTTATTTTGAGAACTAAAAATTTTATTAAACAGTTTATTCCAAATCTACTTCTAGGAATAAAAAAAATAGAAATGTTCACTATTTGGCTGGTTGCCCAATAGGCCCTAATTCTCCAATCCAGTCAAGACCAATTCTTCAATTTTTCATGTAGCGATCCAATGTGAACCAGCCTTGAATAGGTTGAATAAGCCAGTTGAGATCGGTTCGATTCTTGGGTCGAACCGATCCTATTACTCTTCTTTAGATCGAAACTTCTTTATGGGAAGTTAGATTATATCAAAATATCAATTCTTGAAGCCTAGTCCATGGCCTATAGGTACCAATGAGAAAAGAAAATTGTACACAGTCACAACCTATGCATATCAAAGATTAATCTTCTTATTAGCATGATTGATAACCTCGATGCATACAAATTTTATCTTCTGACATCATTGTAATTGAGGATGGTAAAGCGCAAGAGATATGTGAAATTTCTGTCTATTTTGATGTATATATTAATGAAAAATACATTAGCCTATTTATAAGTTTTATAAGATAACTATTCTAAATAAAATCCTAACCAAGGTATACAAAATCAAGGGGAAATATACATGAAATATATGTGTCATTCACGTGCAATATTGAGATATATAGATAATCAACATAGTGATCAAACTATCTCTAATAAAGGTAATTATCATAATTAATCCCTAATTATCTCTAACGTGGTGAAGACATCATTTCGCAACACAAGTTGCTAGCGACAAACATCATTTCACAAACCTGGAAGCCAGATACAAATCACGATAGCAGTTAAGATAAAGCACCCAGAGCACACTTGAAATTAGCCCGATTCTACTCAAATATTCTGCGGTTAATTTTGCAAGCTTCGGGAATCCGACAGGATCATGCGGATCTTACAGCTTGGGAGACTGCCATGATCTTACATTTCATTGCTTTTTTCCTATGCCGCCTGTGGACATGCAGTCTTCTCAATTGTTGCAGAAGGTCTTTGCCATTTTCTAGGATTCGTTTCGTATTCTTTGCAGCTGCTGTATATTTTCATGTCTTAAGAGTGGAAATGATTCATTTTCAGAGCACTCTAACCTTCCTCACACGCCTCATCGCTGCTGCTGGGGTGCCTAACAGAACAGAATGTATCATAGAGCTGACTGAAGGGCATTTCAGTATGGACCCGTGTCCCGTTCGACGGGAAAATCTAGCCATGGAAGATGTCTACAGTGATATTGAGCTTAGTAGAGGGTGGATCAGAAGCTGGAGGTTTCCATTCCACGAGTTGCAGAAGATTACCCCTCCATCAACTTAGAATCTTGAAAGCCAGATATAGATGATGATAGCATTCAATTTAAAGCACCCAGAGCTCACTTGAAATGCCCTGATCTACCCAAATATCTGCTGTTAATTTTGCAAGCTTTGGGAATCCGGTGGGATCTTGTGGATCTTACAGCCAGGGAGACTGCCATGATCCATCGTCCGAATCTGTGGTTAAAAAGGTAAGTTTAGTGCTATTGGCTTCTTATGAGGATCAACATTATCTAAACTCGGCGCCTCTGGACACGCAGTCCTCTTAATTGTTGCAGGACGTGTTTGCCATTCTATTTATTTAACTTCACATTCAGGCTTGTAGCTACTATAGAAGTACATGTCTTAAAAGTAAAAATGATTCATTTTCATTGCATGCATTGCAAGCTCCCTGACACGCTTCATAGTGCAGGCCTGCCTAAACAAAAATGAATGTACTGTAGAGCTAACCGAAGGGAACTTCAGTAAGAACCTGTGTCCTGGTTTGACGAGGAAACTAGCCGTGGAAGCAGTCTGCAGATGATATTGAGCTTAGTAAGAAGAAGATAAGAAGCCGGAGGTTCCATTCCATGATTGTTTTTCCCTCCCTTTTTTGCGGACGTAGCTTTTTGGCTTATAATTCATTAGCTTAGGCTCTTTCTTCTGTTTCCAGCAAAAGCTGTGCAGAGGACATGTTACTTTGCGATATCAATTGTCGTTACTATGTCAGAAGGCATCAAACAATGCTCTCTGAAATTTATCTATGGTGCATATCTATGAATAAATGCAAGATCCATGACATAAATGCCTGTTGATCTTATGAAAATAATGCTAAATCTTCGAACCATGGTATCTCAAAAGACCAATTGGGAGCGGGAGGCTTTCTTCGTCCCTTAAAATTATGAGATCCCAACAAACAAAATCCTGGAGACACATTGTGGCTCTATTTATTATCAAGAGATACACAGTTTGTTTTATGTTTAATGTGTAAAGGTCAATGTTATATCTTTTGTATGGTGCTAACATGAATGCTATATTTGGGCAGCCTAACTGTTTTTCTGTCATAATTTTTTCTACCACTTTAGTGCTACCACAAGTGTAGTGTCATGTCAGATTTTCGGCAGTTAAGTGAACATTTTTACAAAATTATGGTACAGATCAATTAAAAATTATGTTATTCAAGTGAACATTTTTAAGAATTGTGGCAATCGATCGCAAAAAAAATAAAAATAAAATAAAAATAAAAGCCTCAATTGAGCATCATACGATGTTACGACATTTGTTATATCTTTATCCCAATTATTCCTTTCTTTATCCTAAAAATGAACCGACCTAAAGCAAATTATCTCATTGACTATTTTGCTTTCACTTTATTCCCTAATTGTCTGTTTTGCTAGACAGAAACATTCATAAAATTCAGTGAGGGACCGAAACGAAAAGGAGAATGTTAAAAATTGCCTTCATTGAAAAATATGCTTTGGAGATATTGACGGCTTCCTATCTGATTAAAACATGATTCTCTTGTAGTTTGCACTTAGATTCCGGAAAGTATCTCATCTTAATGGATGTGGTTGAGCACAAAAGAGAGGCCAAGAGATGAACCAAGTCGGGTTGGGTTGGGTCGAGTTAGGTCCCAGCATCTCCCTTACCCGGAAAAAAAAGATTAAAAAACAACTAATTATAACACATTCCTATTAAGTTTGAAACGTTATGATAACTTTTGGAGATTTATAAACTTCATTTACATCTACTCAATTATCGGGGAAATTACAATATCTCAAGTGCAAATTTAAGTATGAAATGCATAGCATCTCAAATTTTCTTCTAGAGGGCCTTGAGAGCTCTCTTTAAATAGTAACTCATCCTTGTCGTTTATGAAAACTTCACGATGAGAGAAGTAACATTCCCACTCCCTTCATTAGTCCCCCAAAATGAATTACATGCTCAGTATACTATTCTTGTTGGCAGTAAATTTCTGTTAGGAAAAAGAGCCTTTAGTAGGTGTGATAGTAATTAGGGGTGATTCGTTTCGAGATAAGTAAATTTTAAATTGAGAATATGAAACCTGCCCTATTTGTAAGAGTTGATTGTTTTACGAATCAGTTTTGAACAGAATTGGCCGACTCTATGGACCACTTGGAAATTGAGGAACGTACTATGTGAAAGGTTTGTGGCATAATAGTTAAGCCATCGGTGCATTTCTTAAACTTCCTGGGTTCAAAACCTATGTTTTGTATATTTACCCTTTTCTTAAACAAAGTTAAAACAAAAACTAAAATCGATTATGTTTTTTTTTTTGGTGACCTAGGAACCCCGTACAGCCGGTAAACTTGGGCAACACGTAAGCAGGAGGATCCGCCACCCCCGACGTCCCACTTAAGACCCCAAGCGACCATGAGAGGATTTGAACTCCTTTCCTTCGTGAAGGGGAGAGAGCCTAAACCGCCACCAAGACGGTGGTTAAAACTGATTATGTTGATTCTCAAATATGGTATGAATTTGGGAGCCAAACTAGTCAAGACTGATCTCCAATTCAGTCAAGACCGGTTCTTCAATTTTTCATGTAGCGATCCAATGTGAACCAGCCTAGACTAGGTTGAGTAAGCAAGCTGAGATCGGTTCGATTCTTGAGTGGAACCGAACTTATTGCTCTTCTTTAGATTGAAGTTTCTTTACGGAGAGTTAGATTATATCAAAATATCAATTCTTAAAGCATAGCCCATAGCCCATAGCCCATAGCCTAAAGCTACCCAATGAGAAAAACAAAATCGTACACAATCACAACCTATGCATATCAAAGATTATTTTTCATATTAGCGTGATTGATAACCTCGATGCATACAAATTTTATCTTCTGACATCATTGTAATTGAGGATGGTAAAGCGCAAGAGAGATGTGAATTTTTTGTCTATTTTGATGCATATGTTAATGAAAAATACATTAGCCTATTTATGAGCTTTATAAGATAACTATTTTATATAAAATATTAATCAAGATATACACAATCAAGGAGAAATATACATGAAATATATGTGTCATAAATGTGCAATATTGAGAGATACAGATAATCAACATAGTTATCAAACTATCTCTAATAAAGGTAATTATCATAATTAATCCCTAATTATCTCTAACTGTTGTAAAGACATCATTTCGCAAACAAGTTGCTAGTGACGAACTTCATTTCACAAACCTGGAAGCCAGATACAAATCACGATAGCAGTTAAGATAAAGCACCCAGAGCACACTTGAAATTAGCCCGATTCTACTCAAATATCTGCGGTTAATTTTGCAAGCTTCGGGAATCCGACAGGATCATGCGGATCTTACAGCTTGGGAGACTGCCATGATCTTACATTTCATTGCTTTTTTCCCTATGCCGCCTCTGGACATGCAGTCTTCTCAATTGTTGCAGAAGGTCTTTGCCATTTTCTAGGATTTATTTCGTATTCAGGCTTGCAGCTGCTGTATAATTTCATGTCTTAACAGTGGAAATGATTCATTTTCAAAGCACTCTAACCTTCCTCACACGCCTCATCGCTGCTGCTGGTGTGGCTAAACAGAACAGAATGTACCATAGAGCTAACTTAAGGGCATTTCAGTATGGACCCGTGTCCCGGTTCGACGGGAAAATCTAGCCGTGGAAGATGTCTACAGTGATATTGAGCTTAGAAGAGGGTGGATCGGAAGCTGGAGGTTCCATTCCATGAGTTTTTTTTTTTTTCAGAAGTAGCTATTCGGCTTATGGTTTGTGAGGTTTAGATTCTTTTTCTTGGTCCGACAAAAGCTTTGCGGAGAGGACATGTTAGTTTGCGATATCAGTCGGTGATACCATGTAAGAAGGCATCAAACGATGCTCTTTGAAATCTACGGTGCATAACTATTATTTAATACGAGATCCACAACATATACCTGTTGATCATATACCAATTGCAAGCGCCGAGCCAGAAGCTTTCTTCTTTATCTTGAAATTATGAGACCCCAGCAAACAAAATCCGGGAGTGTGGTAGTATTATCATGAGATACATTCAATTATCCCTTCCCCTTGTACAAGAATGAACCTACCCAACGCAAATCTTAGATGCCAAGTCTCTCATTGGCTGTTTGGCTTTCACTTTATTCTCTCATTGCCTGTTTTGTTAGCAGAAAAAATGCATAATTCGGTAGCAAAAATTCACCGAGGGACCGAAATCAAATAGAGAATATTAGGTACTTTTGTTTTATTGAAAGTTTCTTCATAGAGGAAAATATTTTCCATGAAAACTGTTGCTAAGGAAAATGGTTTCTTTTTTACTATAAAGGGAAGTTGTTTTTCATAATTAAGTCTTCCTGTTTTGAGTTCATGTAAGATAATTTTTTATAGACCGATTAATTTTCCGTTATCTAAATATCAGAAACTGAAAGTTAAGAAAATGATTTTCTGAAATCAGTTGCCCTTCATATAAATGGACCTCAAGGAGTGTCTTGATCGTAAAATATGCCTCCGCGATGTTGACCGCTTCCCATTTAATCAACACGGTTGTTTGTAGTATGCACTTGATTCCAAAAAGTGTCTTGTCTTAATACACGTGGTTGAATCATGACGGGGGTGGGTTCCTGCATGTTACGAATCTTATGATAATTTTTGAAGGTTGATAAACTCCACTTACATTTACGCAATTACAAGAAAGTTACAATGACCGTTTGCACAATCTCAAGTGCGATTTTATGCACGACATGCACTCTCATCTCGAATTTTCTTTTCTGTACATTAAAATTTCATTACGAGAGAAATAATCTCTTCACTCTTTCTCATTTGGTAAAAAATATCGAGTATTTAGTAACTTTTCTGATTTATTTATTAACTTTTATTTTAGATAAAAAATTAATTATCTTCCGGCATGAATACATACATAATTAAAAGATTAATTCTCATGTATTTTTTTTGTTCTATTAATTCTCATGTTTAACCATATAGTGAAAAATGCAAATTATTTCTATGAAAATCGCGTTATCATCATTTATCTACTGTAATAAAATAAAATAAAAAAATAATAAAAACCCGAAAGATATTTCAGGGGGAAAAATGCCGCTCTCTCTCCGGCAAAGAAATCCAAAACCACCAACCTCCTCCCGAGATTATTCTTCTTCTTCTTCTCCTCCTCCGCCGCCGCCGCCGCCGCCGCCGTCGCCTGTCATTCTGCGACTGAATCCGCCGCCGTTTCTGGCACAGAGCAGCGGCAGCAGAATGTCCATCGTCTCGACAACCTCGGCTCCTCCTACTCTCACTCCCCTCCACTGCCCGGTGCTCCCTCCTCCGCCGCCAGAGCCGCGGCAAGGGCCGACAGCCGCCGCCGCCGTTCCTATCGCTCGCGGCACCGCGCCCGAGGCGGCGCGATGCCGCCTCCGACCTCCTCCTCTGCCGCGCCTCGAAGTCGCAGGGTAACCCCGTGAGGAAGCGCCAGCCGTCCGGCGCTGGCAAGCGGAAGAAGAAGCCGGCGAAGGAGGACGGCGCGGCGAGGGATGTCGAGATTATCGATGATTTCGTCATCGGCGAGGGCGAGGAGAGGGCTCCGGGGCCTCGGTGCGAGCTCGGCGGGGTATCACCCCACGCCCTTGCCGAAGCCGCCCGCCGGATTCGTGGTTGATGATCAGGGCAGGGTCGTCATGGCTTCGCACAAGCGTCTGGTTACGATTGTGAGTTCGGTTTTGTATCGTCTTTTTTTTTTTGCTGTTTGCGTGATTGGTTTGGTGATTCTCTTAGTGGTTGCTGTGTAATTTGAACTCGTTTATGGTGTTTTTCGGGGCTTCCGCGATGTCTGCCTGTGCATTTAGGTCTAGTATTGGGAGTCCAATGCCAAATTTGATTTGAGGGTTGCTTAACGACTGAAAGCTGAGTGGGCGACATGGATGGTTGTTTGAAGACGAGTGTTCTTCATTTCCGGAATATTGGATGGGCGTGTTCTTTGAAAGCTAAGAATAGAACGAGAATTTTATGTGTATTAGGCCCCATTCCCAGCTCAAGTCCACTCCTTGTATAGTTTCTTCTTAGCTGTCCAGTAGAACACGAAAAATTCAAGGTTGAGGGGGTAAAATGAAATAGGAATGTGAGGTAAATAAAAGGGACTCATGGCTCTTTTGCATTAACTTTTCCATTAATTATCACACTAGATTGGCAGATCTTGATGTGTTACAATTAGATCTGTTGAACACATTACCTTGTAAATGATTTTTCTGCAGGGGTTGGCACCCGTTGGCACCATTTGAATGAAAATTTGCTGTTATTAATGGAAAAGAAGTGAAATAGGAATAGAAGGGAACTTTAACTTATGTAGCGGACTAGACAGTTCCTTAATTTGAAATGTGATCGAAGGAATAGTCCTTTTCAATGGTAGTGCTCTTTGAATTATTAGTAAGCACAGGATTTTTCTCTGTGAATAATTTCACTCTGAGTTACTCTGCGTGTTGTATGCTGTGGTGCTGGTATACTAGTTTTTTAGAATAATCACACCCTGGATTTGTATTTTAATATGTTACCTGGTCGCGATGATATCCACAATCTGTGTTTTGTGCTGTTAAATCTATGCAAACCAAGGCAGACTTTTGGCTTAGGTATGTCATGATTGGCTCTGGTTATAGTGGATTTTTCACAAATGTTCTTTTCTTTAAACATATTATGTTGCAGTTTATGTCTCTTTTGTAAGGACTTCTCTTTGCACGATAAGTTTAAGTTTTCATGACTTTTGAAGTGGTCATTGGCAGGTTGATCCTACTAACAACTTTCCCTTGGAGTGTGTTATAAGGAGAATTTTCAGAAGTTCAAGCGGTGATGAATGTATGCTGCTTTGCCCTGCAGACACGTAAGCTATGGTTCCATTGCAACACTAGGCTATAAAGTATATAGTTGTCCCCTTGGATACTATCTATAATATGGATTTGTTTTTCGAGCAGGCCGGTCCAGATATTGAAGAGCACTAATATTGATGGCTGGTCAGCTGTATGTTCAATGTCTCTAATTTGAAGTTCTTTAGTATTGAAGTCATTCAGGTCTGTTTTTTTGTTGACAAATCTCTTGATAATTGTGCTTTGGTGTCTTGTTGATGTATATGGAATTTTCCAACTTTTACATTTTATTTTGTTTGATTTGTTTGTTTCTTCCTTGTGAGAATGCCTTTTTCCCCTTGTTGATTCTCTCTATCCTCTCCTGCAATCTTCCCATAGCATTGGAAATGTCAATATCGCATTGTTTTTCAACCATGATAATATGCATTATAGGGTTTTCTGCACCATGCACAGAGCTAAATGCATTTGCAATGTAGTTTTCTTATAAATTGTGGCATGCTTGTGCATTTGTTCAAGTACTTATGCTAGTAAGATCCTTCTTCAGTGTTTCTGCACGATGGTGTAAGTTAAGGCAGATTTTTAGGTTTTACTGTACTATATTTTTTTGTGGTTATTGAATATTGATATGAAGCTTGGCATAGTCTTATCAGTTTGACACATATCTATAATCTGGTTCACAATTATTAAATGATCATTTTCTTTCCTTCAATAAGTGGCTTCTGAGGAGAACTTGTTTCTTTCTATGGAATCTTAGATAATTTTTATAAAGCATGAAGGGGCAATAGCAAGATGACTGTTCTGAAAAAATATAACTAAATTAGCTAAGATGGGACAGTGTAGAGAGGGAGAAGAACATGAAAGGCTGGCGAGAGTGGACTTTGGAAGGTCCTTGTACTTCCTAGCAGTTGTTAGTCTTTCTCTTATAGCTATACATTCATTTAAGAGTGATGGCTAGTGGTAGCTACGAAGCTCTTTATTGGGAAGATTCTCCTATGTAGTAATGGGCATCAATTTCTAAAGCTAGAAAATGTCTTGAACTATTGTTGGTGTGGTGTCATATTTTGTTCGTTGAGATTCACTAAGTTTGTCTTATTAGGTAGGTGACGAGGAAGTTGAATCTATACTTCCTACGGCAGCTTTTGCTCTTGCAAAGATACACATGCACTTGGTATATAGTGGGTGAGAACTCTCTGCTATAAGAACTTTATTTTTTCATCCCTTTAAATGTTTTTTTGCTGATTTATTTTCTTGCATTGTTCCAAACAGATTCTGTTATACTGCTCGGGGAGGGTTTTGCTACTCGGAAGATGATATATTTGATTTCCGAACAGGCAATGGCCTTCTTTCTGAACTAAATGTTTCTTCTGACTTGCAAAATACTTATTTTACTGCTTTTACGTACTTGGGCCAGTTGTCGGTGTATGTTTATTCACATACAGTCTGGTATATTTAGCTCATATAAATGCTTACAAGATAATGCTAATGCAAGTAGCCTCCCCCCTAAACCTTGCAAGTCAATATATCATACATCACTGGCCCCTTTTGTCACACGTGATGGGCATACGGATATAGCAGGTGCAAAATGCATGCCTATATATAGGAGTCAAGACTTCAGTAGGGTCTGGCATCTGACTTCATTCATTCAGTAGTTAGTCTCTCTTTCTCTGAGTAAACAAATTATAATTCCGGAGGTAAATAAAAGCTGGTTGGGTTTTCCTCAGCGAATGCATTTGGGATCCCCTTCTGTGTATTATTGGATTTTAAACATGAACTCTCATGTTTATGGGAGTTTTCTGATGCTAGATTGTTTCTTGGAGACTCAACTCCACACTGGAGAGTGGAGACTCATGTTTTGTGTCTTTAGATTACTTTCCCTATATATATACACACATGCAGCTTCACTGCAAAGCTGATGATAAATTTTAAACATGACCAGTACTTTTGATCATGTCAATTAACTTGAGTTTTGGTTTAAGTATGGCAGTGGCGAGCAATCTAATTTGAAACTTTGCTATCAAAATATTTTTGATAAATTCTTGAAGTGTTCTTCCCAATCTAGAGAAGTCACTCATTATTATAATTGGTTCGCTTAGTTACGATTTAGAATGTTGGCTTGTTAATTTGATCTATCAAATGATGAAATTTTTGCTTCAGAAATTTTACTGATGCTATGCATCTTTCAGCTTTCTTATGTTAGGAAGTGCCACTAGAATTTTAGTAATTATAATGGAAATATTTGCTTGGGTGATAACTAATTATCTAAAAGCTTGCATTCTCGTTATCTGTTCAGATTATTTGAGTCATTGTCACTTGTGAAATTGTTTTAAATACTTCTCATGGGTCTCCTCTTCCCCTTTCTATGTGCAAGGAACTGCAAATGCCGTGATTTTGTCAGTTTATATTTGTGATGTATTTATAAACATCAATTAACAAAACCTGGATATTTGTCAGAAAGACAATTAAAGTAATATGTTGATTATCTTGCAGATGATGGTCAAGATGTTGATGGCTTACCCACTGAAGGAGTGGAAATTACATGCTTCCATATGGTAATGCAATGATCATCAATAGACATGATTTTCCTTTCCTTTCACTTTGTTTCCATTCCTCCTATTATACCTATTGTGTCGGACAGTGTGATCCTGCAACACTAATTATTAGTGCTAGATATTGGTTTCCAAACATGATAGCTCCTACATTGATAAGGTACTGGGCATTTTAGATGACACTATTGATTCCAATTCTCTTGTGCTCTCTTATGTTGCTTTGTGGTTGTAGGATGGTGCGCATTACATGATTTATACACCCTCCGATCCACTTCTTTTTGTTGCCATAAAGGTAAATTCCTTCTACTAAGGTCATAATGAAAGAAAATTGTGCTCTCAGCCAATTCAAGTGATTGAATTTAATCCTCTACTTATGTGCTTTTCATTACACAAAAAAGGTGTTAGAAAGAATATTACATGTGATGTTGTGGGTTGTAGATGCCCATTAGCTGAGTACAGAAAGTTGTGATTGCTAGAGTTAACCATGACCTCTCAAGCTGAATTTTATCCTGCAGGATCGCAACGGGAAGTTGCAGATTGCTGATGACGTAAGCAATTCTTTTCCTGATTGAAATTTTGATTTAGGATGGCTGAAAATATAGATATTGTCTCTCTGCTTTAGCAGTTTCTTGTGGTTGGATCTAAATAGAATATTACGTTGTCTCTAATTTTTCATGTTTGTCACTAATATTTTGTGCTTTGAGGGTGCATCACCTATAGATTGCAGTGACGGCTTCTATGCTATTATTACTCCATAAAAAGGAATATCATCTTGAAATTGCAATAAATTTGTGAAGGCACATGTAAGTTGAAGTTGATAGATCTCCAATTGATTGGTGCTTTCTGTTTTAAGTCACCTTACTCATTTTTTGCTTTTGGATGTTATTGAATTATCGTAGACTGGGAATATGTGTTTGTTGTGGACATATTCGTCATGGTGTTCCACATGCTGTTTTTGTACCTGTGTCTGATTGATAACCGACAAACTTCTCTTTCAATATCATAGAGGATTATTTGATTCTGTATTATGTAACATGTTTTTCTTTATAAAACTGTTTAAAGGAAACATAGTTGTGCCCTGGCATGATAAGCTGGGCTTTGCAAATTCGTTGGCAATTAGATACTACCTGGGATCTTGAAGGTTTCTTAGTTTATTAGGTGATACTTCACAGTTGACTTACTAACTGGGTTGTTGGGTTGAAATCTTAGTGTTGCATGATGTCATGTGTAATACTGGAATATGTTCAAGTGGTTTCTTGATTATATTTATGCACTGGATGACTGATTGTTAGCCCCATACTGGAGAATTTGAGGAGCTAGAGTGCATTTTAGTGTTGCGACTTATTTACTAATGCCATCCCAATAACAACCGGAGCCTGTTATCGAACAAAACTCTGCGGGTGGAAACTCATTATGAATTCTAGGGTCCTTCTGGAGCGCCATTGTCCCACATGATCTAACACCTCACATGAAGGGCATAAGCCAATTGAAAGGTTCTTCTGATTGATCTAGAGACCATTTGACTCGATTATTTATAATTCTAGTTTCCAACATGAAGAGGCTAAGTGATGGACAAGTTCTGAGATGGGTCTACAGCATCTACTTAATAATACTGAATCCACATTAATATGCAAATATGTGGAATTTTTTTAAACAATTCCTTTTGTTTTGAATTAATAGGATCTGTTGGAGGACCCTTCCATAATAAGTGCCATAGATGAAGAGACTGAGTTCAATGCCTTAGTGGTAAGGGTCATCTTTTGCTGATACTGGATGTATGCAGTAAAGAAAATAATAACATGGTTCCTCTCTCTCTCTCTCTCTCTCTCAGGAGGAAGAAGCTGCCCTGCTTGAATCACTGATGGGTGAAAGATGACAAAGGAGCTTACCTGACACAGAATATAGGTTATTTTGGAGGTGGCTGTCTTGAGAGACCAGTCTGGCTAAAGAAGCAATGCAAAAAGAAAGGCCTTAACTTGTAGTGTTCTTTTGCCCTTATGCCTGTCTTATTGTAAATGGTGAACTCTGTCTGGAGTAAGGTGCAAAACTGCAAGTAGTCATTGTTCGTGTTAATGCTTTCTATTCCTCTATATTGGCCCTTTGTTCAGTGGTTTCTGATGAAGTCTTGCTTCACATCATTTGGATTGGTCTGTCTCCAAAAATTCAGGTCAATATAGAAGTTGAGGAGATGTTATTCTAGGAAAGACATGGTCACTGTACATAATTGACGTGAATTTTGTAATTCATTAAGCATTTAGCCATTAGTCCCTTTCTTTTACTTTCCTTTTTTTCTGATATGTTGGAGATCCTGCTACTGATGTAAAAATAGGGATGTGGAAACGTGACTTTTATCGTCTTTTATCATGAGATAGCATTGCTTGGATGATCGTTTTTAAGATCTTTGTTCTAGAGATTACTTGGCTAGAAAATCGGGGTATCAGTCTCTAGACATTGCCTCATATTCATGGACTTCTTGCTACTGAGAGGTTCTGGTCTTACTGGTGTTTTGTTTCGGATCTCTTATAGACAGCAAAGATAGCTGATGTCAAAGTTTCAGTTGTACAAGAATATTTGTCTTGATTTGCAAGAAATCGGAGATCACTTGTTCATGTTCCTGGTGGTAATGGTCATAAACTACCATGTGACGAGGGATCAGACGTCGATCCGGTCACATGGCCTAATTTTGTCATATGTGCAATGCCGACCTCCTCATGCTTTCTCACCAACTGTGTAAAGAATAAGATGTAGCTTTATCAATTACGTCATTCTGATTCCACTGCATAATGCGAAGCGGGGATTGCAATCCTTTTGAGATTTAGAACATGACACAATCTTCTCCATATCCTTGTTTTTGGGGATTGCAATCCTTTTGAGATTTAGATGATGACACAATCTTCTCCATATCCTTGTTTTCTTTAGGTGATTGGTTTCATGATGGGTAGATTTCAAAGTTGGAATTCGTAACCTATCCTCTTTTTGGAATTTGGAACCTATCTTGTTTATATGGAATTGGTTTTGAAGTCAATCTTGATTTTCCTATCTAAGGTTTACTCGAGAACTTATTTTATATTTTTAACGATTTAAAGTAAAAAAATGAACAACATAAATCATAATCCATCAAAAATAACAATTTATAAGATAAGTACATATGTAGTCGTAATTACAAACGATAAAAAGTAAAAACACATAAAATAAAACATAAATTATAAAATTCTATTCTTCATTTATCCAAAGAAATTTAGGGGAGGAGGAAAGACTGATGATGAGTTCAAGCAAGGACAAAAAAATGAAGGAATGTTGAGATTATAATTTAGGGAAAATAGAAATTAGAATTTTGCCTTTTTTTTTTTTTAACTTATAAAATCAGTTCTAAAACTAGTTTCAAAATAGGATGTTTTGGTTTGATTCCTGAGTGAGTATTAACTCATAATTTGCTCTCACACCAATTACGATTAGTTTTGAAATTGATTTTAAAACAGAGTGGCCCAATCCGATTCTCATGTGGGTATTGACTTAGAATTTGTTCTGAACTTCTTACAATCAATTCCAAAAGTTTGAAACCTGTTCTTGGACTAGTTTTTCTCATACTTGTTTTTGGGTGGTCCAGATCGATTTTCTGGTAGGACCACTTTGGTTGGACACTTTTTAAGTTTTCCTTTCATCGAAAGAGCAGTTGAAGTGATTTTCCATGATATGTCTGAAGATAATGACAATAAAAATTTCCATAAAGGTGCACTGCATGAGCAAGTAGTCAACTTCTCATAATTGAGTGTGAAATTCGGATTGTTCTCCTTTTGATTTCAATGACATGGGAAAGCCGTCCTATATCAATTACCAAATGCTTCTACCTATTTTTTAACATTGTAAGAGACTGGTAAAAATCTGATGAAACAAAATATACGAAATCACTATATTGATTTTCAACCTCTACAGAATACAAATAGTATTATAAGTTATGTGAAGAATCTCGACCTAGATCGAAAACAAAAAAATATCTTTTTTCAAATTGGGTCAAGAAATCTTCGAACGCTATATGGAGAAAAAAGTACATATTTATAGAAAGTATTCCCCGGAAAGCCCAAAACCCTGTACAGATTCGAAGGAAGCAAAAAAACAACGACATGCCGTTCTGAAGCAAACTCCCCGTTCTCCCGAAACGGCACTGCGTTTTGGGGAGCAGTCTTCTCTCCCCAGGCCGTGTCTCAGTTTTTTGGCAGAGAGAGTGACGACTTTGCGCAGGCCGGCAACTCCATTGATTACCTCTTACAGCTCTCTCTCTCTCTCTCTAGGGTTCCCAACCCATCTTCCTATGCTCCATCACCCCTCATGAAGACTCCACTCTCCCTCTTCCTCTTCGTCTCTCTCCTCCTCTTCTTGAGTTCTTGCGCTGTCGTCCGCTCATGGAAGAAGGAGGAGTTCCGGAACTGTAACCAGACCCCCTTCTGCAAGCGCGCCCGCGCCCGGAAGCCCGGCTCCTCCCCCTTCTTCGCCGCCGACGTCTCCATCTCCGATGGCGATCTCGTCGCCAAGCTCGTCCCCAGAGAACCCGACCCGGATCAAGAAGATCAAGAACCGCCCGCCAGGCCCTCGCCCTCACCCTCTCCGCCTATCGGGATGGCGTAATGAGGGTCAAGATCGACGAGGACTACCCGTCCCAAGAATCCCCCACAAGAGGCGGTTCCAGGTCCCCGACGTGATCGTCTCCGAGTTCGAGTCCAAGAAACTCTGGCTGCAGAGGGTCTCCACCGAGAGGGTCGGCGGCGACCAGAGTGTCTCGTCGATCGTGTACTTGTCTGATGAGTACGAGGGGGTGGTCCGACACGACCCTTTCGAGGTTTACGTTCGCGAGAGATCAAGCGGGGATCGGGTGTTGTCGATGAATTCCCATGGGTTGTTCGACTTCGAGCAGTTGAGGGAGAAGAAGGAAGGGGAGGATTGGGAAGAGAGGTTTAGGAGTCATACGGATACTAGGCCTTATGGTCCTCAATCCATTAGCTTCGATGTCTCGTTTTATGGGGCTGACTTTGTTTATGGTATTCCCGAGCGCGCCGCTAGCCTAGCCTTGAAACCCACCAGAGGACCTGGGATCGATCACTCGGAACCGTATAGGCTGTTTAATTTGGATGTCTTCGAGTACTTGCATGATTCTCCCTTTGGGCTTTATGGGGCGATTCCCTTCATGATTTCCCATGGGAAGGCGAGGGGGACTTCCGGGTTCTTTTGGTTGAACGCGGCCGAGATGCAGATTGATGTTCTGGGTGAAGGGTGGGATGCCGATTCCGGGATTTCGCTTCCTTCGTCGCAGAAGCGGGTGGATACTTTTTGGATGAGCGAGGCTGGGATTGTGGATGCTTTCTTTTCATTGGTCCAGGGCCTAAGGATGTCGTGAAGCAATACGTTGGTGTGACGGGTAACCCTGCGATGCCTCAGCTCTTCGCCACAGCTTATCACCAGTGTAGATGGAACTACAGGGATGAGGAGGATGTTGAGAACGTGGATGCCAAATTCGATGAGCATGACATCCCTTACGACGTTCTTTGGCTCGATATTGAGCACACGGACGGCAAGAGGTACTTTACCTGGGATAAGGTGCTTTTCCCTCATCCCGAAGAGATGCAACGGAAGCTAGCTGCAAAGGGTAGGCACATGGTGACAATTGTGGATCCTCATATTAAGCGCGACGAATCATACCACATACACAAGGAGGCCTCCAAGAATGGCTATTATGTCAAGGATGCTTCTGGAAACGATTTTGAGGGATGGTGTTGGCCCGGTTCATCATCATACATTGACATGCTAAGTCCAGAAATCAGATCATGGTGGGCCGACAAGTTCTCATTTGAAAACTATGTCGGCTCAACACCTTCGCTGTACATATGGAATGACATGAACGAGCCTTCTGTTTTTAACGGTCCTGAGGTATATTTGTGCTTTGTGCCCTTGTCTTTGGCTCTTAGAGTCCACATACGTGCTGAGATTAGATTTTATTGGTGACCATTCATGATATACCTTTGCTTTCGTACAAATATTATATCTTAAACCGTACCTGGGTCACAATCACTCTGTAGGGAATGCTCATAGGACCTTATGTTGGGGCTAGTGTGAAGGACTAGAACTATTGCAGACCATGAAGAGCTTTTAATTCTTGACTGTTTGGATGAGACTTATGATAGTAATTTTTTAATGCTTGTTGAAGTCATTAGTCATATCTCTGCATTTTTTTTTTTTTGCCAATTTTATGCTAAGTGTCTTAGCTTCACCAGAAAAGCAAATAGGTAAAGAACTCGTTATCATTTAAAAGGTTAAGTAAGCAGGTCTTTTATTGTTTTATCTGTATCTTGAAGAAACGTTAACACTGGGGTTTTATGTGTGTTATTGTTTCCATTCAAGAAAATTTAATTTTTAATTTTAGACTGATGCTCATGCATTCTGGTTTATATTCAGTGGCAGCACCAGGAGTATCGGACTTTTCCCTTTTCAATTTGGGGGAATGGAGTAGTTAAATTTTATTCATGGAACCTATGTACTAGAACCATCCCATGGTAACTTAATTGCACAAATTAAATTTCTCAGTTAGGCATGTACAAAGCACGACTTACTAGTTCTAAATCTGTTGTACATCATCTGTCTCGAAATCTAGTGACTTGACCATTGGACTGGGAACAATTATAGTACTTACTTGTGATGCAAGATAGATTGATAGAAGAAAAAATAATAATAATCTTTCAAGTTTTATAATGGTTGGCTGAAATATGTGTCTAATGTAGACTCATGTCAAGCTGCATAACTTCATCTTGGCTTCTTCAAGACTTTTCGTGTGTAATCAGTAGATACAGAAGGTTATGCTATTAAACAGAACGAAAAGTTACTGCAGTTCAAAAAATCTTGTTCTTGGAAACCTGTAAGAAGAGTCGGCCAATTATATTTAGTTGAGGGGAATTTGTTCTCCCACTCCTATATATTGTGGAAGAGAAAAATGAATTGAGAGTGGATCGAAGTTATTTGTCATATAAGTAATAGCTTATAGCTAATTTATCGATCTGGGTTTGTATAAATAACAGAATCATGGTGGATTGAATTTTTCTTGTCTTTTGTCATCAGCTCACGATGCCAAGAGATGCTTTACACTATGGAGGTGTGGAACATCGAGAACTACATAATGCCAATGGTTATTATTTCCACATGGCAACATCTGATGGGCTCTTAAAGCGAGGAAATGGAAATGACAGGCCTTTTGTTCTTTCCAGAGCTTTCTTTCCGGAAGTCAAAGGTATGGAGCTGTCTGGACTGGAGATAATAGCAGACTGGGATCAACTCAGGGTTTCAGTACCCATGATTTTGAC
Source organism: Eucalyptus dawsonii (assembly GCA_016097615.1). Classification (NCBI taxonomy): domain Eukaryota; kingdom Viridiplantae; phylum Streptophyta; class Magnoliopsida; order Myrtales; family Myrtaceae; genus Eucalyptus; species Eucalyptus dawsonii. Next base: position 3,291,540 of record CM027879.1, read on the forward strand.
TCTTGGTCTCACTGGTCTGTCATTCACTGGTGAGTTTTGATTGATTAGAATAAATATTTGATGTGAGGTCTCTCTCTCTCTCTCTCTCTCTCTCTCTCTCTCTCTCTCTAGTTTTCTTTGCAATGTAACTTTGCATCGTCTGTAGGTGCGGATGTTGGTGGTTTTTCGGCAACCCTGAACCTGAGTTATTAGTCCGCTGGTATCAACTTGGTGCGTACTATCCTTTCTTCAGGGCGCATGCTCATCAGGATACGAAAAGACGGGAACCCTGGTTATTTGGGTAGGTTGTCCTTTATATTCAAGTTGTGAATGGATCATAATATGGTTCTGTGGGAAAGATGTTACGCTTTACCTAATTAATGGGAGGACAAGTGGGTCCATAAGTCGATACAGTTTTTTATATTGGTGCACCCTTATAATAGGTTTTGAGAGGTATTTGTGGTAGTCCTTTATCAAGGGTGACCATTTATACAATACTCCACTGTCCACCCTTTCCGCCCCTTCTGATGCTGATTTCAGTTTGCCATTATTATTTGTGTTGTTACAGAGAGCGCAATACTGAACTGATGAGAGATGCCATACGTACACGCTACATGTTGCTCCCATTCTTTTACACTTTGTTCAGAGAAGCAAATGTCACTGGTGTTCCAGTAGTACGCCCTCTGTGGATGGAGTTCCCTTTTGATCAAGCTACATTTGACAAGGATGAGGCATTCATGGTGGGAAACAGTCTGCTGGTCCAAGGCATCTTCACCGAGGTGCTATTATTGCTTTTTTGTTCCTCTTTGGAACCTCAGCTTGTTGTTCTTTTAGTCTCTTTTAGTAGCAAAATCAAGAATACTTTACTCTTTTGGACCAGCGTGCAAAACATGTATCAGTATATTTGCCGGGAAAGAGTCTTGGTATGACCTAAGAACTGGGACAGCATACCTGGGCAGTAAGACTCACAAGCTGGAAGCTCCAGAAGACCATGTTCCAGCTTTCCAGAGGGCTGGAACCATCATACCACGAAGAGATCGGTTTCGTCGTAGCACCACACAGACGGTGAATGATCCTTACACTCTGGTAAGTATCGACAATATTTTGTCATTTTCAGGCTCAAGTTATACTCCAAGCTTACTAAATACACACAGCAATTTATAAGTGCACCCTTTCTTATTTTTCTTCTGAAAGCCTCTGGGCCTGCTTGTAATATTCAGTCATGGCATCAGCATGTAAATGGGAATCATGTAACATATGAATGATTGATTTATTCCTATTATGCAGTTCTGATATGATATTGGAGATGAAGAATTTTTTATGCACTTATGTGATTATTGCACTATGCAATATGAAGCAACCTCTAGAATAACCTATGATTATGTTGGAATCATACTGGTGGCTTATTATTATTATGATTATTAGCATTTAAAGAGAGATAAGACCATCTAATAAATTGCTTCATGGAAATGGCACTTCCGAATTTTGCAATAACCTTGAAGATGGACTAATTGCTGTCTCCATGTTCTTTCTCAGTACTGTTCCTATGTGGATACTGTTATCCAGTTATTTCATTCACCTATTACATGTCTAGATCTGTAAGATTTTTCCTTTGATGCTTGGATGCTTTTAGGCTTCTTTCGGTCTTGTTTGTGCCTGTGATTGTTTTCCTAGTGCAGACATTATGAAGGCTTTCCTCCCATGAGTGCTGTTACTGATGATGTGTAAGTATTGCTTACAGCCTTCCAATCTCATTTCAGGTTATAGCTCTGAATAGTTCCCAAACAGCCGAAGGTGAACTCTATATTGATGATGGGAAAAGCTTTGAGTTCAAGCATGGGGCATACATTCACCGGCGATTTGTTTTCAAAGGGGAAAACTTACATCATTGAACATGGCACCTGCTACCTCTGGTAACCTTCCATTTAAGTCGGAGTGCATAATCGAGCGGATCATAATTCTTGGACATGCTGGCGGGCCAAAGAATGCTCTCATTGAGCCAGGTAATCTGAAGGCCCAGGTTGAATTTGGGCCCCTCCTGCTTCAAGGAAGAAGCAGCTCGTTTTGACCATACGGAAGCCTGGCATCCGAATTGCAGATGATTGGACAATAAAAGTTTTGTAAGAACATGTGAGTTTTCCTGATTTTCTTGTTTCAGTCGCACATCTGAGATTCATGGTAGTCATTGGGTCCACCTTGTGAAGAGCACAGGTGGATTTCATGCTTTCTTGATCAACTTTGGCTAGCTAACTCATAAATTGGCCATACTTGTGTTATGGAAATATCACACTTCGCTCTCTTGTTAAACCATCGTATGGTGGGACCAACATTTGGTGATTCAGGGAAAGGAATTCTGCTGTTCAGAAAGCTTCTTTCTTTCCTTTATTTGCCGCTATTATGTGGTGACAAATTAATGCTGTTAACTGATGCTAGATGTCTTTGCAGACCCGTAGTCCTCTCCATGTTCAAATATAGATGCTGGGTTTCTTTTTGGAATTTATCTGCAGGATTGCTCAACAAGAACTCTCCTTCCCTTTTGCAGAGTCTGGAAATTGGGCAAATGGAACTAACAACTTGGTGTTACTGAAAAATAAGAACCAGAATTTACGGGATTGCTTGAAGATGACCTGAATCACTACGCAACAGTAAGTCATCTGTCTGGTTATTTTTCAGTAAATTTTTGTGCCGCTTACTCATTCTCTCTTGAAGAGGGAATGACAGTGAGGAATGTTAATGCAAATTTGCAATTGGAGGATTATACTGTACTAACTGTTCAGTTATCAGATTACTGTAAGAGAAGCGTTAAGAGAGATGGTTAGACCATTCTTAAGTGTTGGAAAGTCGCTAGCAGAAATTTCAGTTCAGTGAGTTTAGCCAAGCAGAAGTAGTGCTCATTGCATTTTCTGTGCAAGATTTAGGTTTTGATTGCACGATTCGAAAATTTTAGGAGATTGCATGAAGGCACAAGTCTGAGGAATTCATATGGCATTGTCCCAATACTTTTATAAGTGAGTAATTTGAATTAGGAAAAGTAATGTCCAACATATCTGACGTCCAGGACCGAGAAACCCATTATGTTGTAGAGAATTCAACACTGGCTGACACGAAAATCTCCGAAAATTCAACATGTTCACCAAGTTGACATATAAGTTCGACCATCCGATTATTGGAAACATTGAAAGGTAAAGTGAGCATAAAAAGCGGAATGAAAACTTTCCTGTATATTCGACCAAATCCAGGTACCAATTCGAGAAAATGCTGCTACGCGGATTGCCATTCGCCTCTTGACACCTTCGACATCTCTCACTTACCCTCAGAATGGAAGAGCCCTTCGATCCCACCGCGCGATCAAATATATTATGATCATTATGTAAGCTCGGGGATAAGTTGAAACTCGAGTTGAGCACAAAATCAATAGTCAAATTGAACCATGACTCGGGTTTCTCTGATCGCTTCGTATGCTTTAAGTTCACTCCAGCTGTCGGTAGTCTTCGATCTTTGAGTTACCTTGGAGAGGAAAATTGAGTCAGGATCAATATGAAAGGATCGTGGAGTAAAGGAGGATGAAATTGGTCAGGAGACTTGAACAAAATATTGTGTTAGTCAACACCAACGGTCTTATAAAGACATTCAACTGCCTCTTAGCTGGTCGACTGTGAATTGAATCCCCGTGCTTATTTGAAATCTTCTTATCTCTCACACCTCCCGTCCTTAATTTTAGTGCTGAACTCACACGATTGAGCGGCTCTAAAAAGTAGATCTCCGCTTATCAACGGAGATTACAATAATCCGGAAAACTCAAATCTCTTTAAGTTGTTTCTGTTATACTGATCAAGACTTCGCCCCCTAAATTAGGCAAGCAGGTAATTAAGCCGCTCTGATCTGGATTGCTAGTCCGGATTGCTCAATGCTCAGTAAGATTTACGCAATGTCTTGCAGAAATCACCACAAAATTGTACTAGCGCCAGCCACCAGGGGTGTCCGAAAAACCGGTGGGCAGAACGGAAAACCTCGTTTTGAACCACCCAAAGAGAGCATTCCTTATAGGTTGTGTGGCAGTTTTAGTTTTAGTGTTTTCAGTTCAGAACAACCCAGTTGAAATCATACATTGCCCTACATTTCCCCGGAAGAAGTATCTCCACTATACACATCTCGCATTATCCAAAAATCTCTAAGTACTAAAAGAAACCCATCTGCTTCAATGCCGTAGTACACTATAATAACCAGGCTGAGCATTTGTTGAATCCCTGTTCATGAAGAGAGCAAAAGAAACAAATCAAAGGGAAGTACCTGTCACCATTCAGCCTTTACTTATAGACAATAATCTGAACAATAAAAAAAGAGCCAAATCACCGAGACACCTCCGCTACTTTGGTAATTTTAGCCTGCTATCCCCCAGCTTGAAAGTAGCACAGTCAGTCCTTGCTTTGGATACTAGTGAGACGTCCATCCAACTTTTGACAAGAATTCTATTGGAGTTAGGAATGTGGTGAAGTAGCAATCTCCCATGCTACTGCATAAAATGTTCCTGCTAGGAACCTTAAGGTACGGAGTACAGAGGGACTTCTATCACCAATATCCAAAGTATAGGGACAGCTTTCACTGTTTTCAAAGTGGAGGGTTTGCTCGCTAAATATCCTTGAAGGGGAATATCGACAATTTACCCAAGCTAAAAATCTCTTACAAGTATACCAGCAAATTGGTACAAATGGTAATGTTCCAATCCCATGAGATGTATACACAATGCTATTATATTTGTTTGCATTGCAAAAGGCAATGAGTTTTAGCCTCGTCACTTGGACAATGTGAGGGAATTCATTGTAGGTGCGACCACAGGATCTTCCATGCGGTAACCTACAACATAAAGATCACCAAGATCCTCATAGTCCCTGAGTGAATGTACTTGTTTGGCAACGCTGAGTAAATCATTGGCTATGAGGAGAACGGTTTCGGCAACTTCTGAGGATGAACTTCCTTAAATATACTGTATTTCAAATTGGGTGCAATATTGGCAAGATTATATTCCTCAGAGACATTCATTGTCCTCCAGGAGTATCTGCCAAGGAAAGAAATGGGACCCTTGCTTAAAATAGCTTGAAGCTGAAAGGTTGTCTCAAGAGTTCAGAAGAGCTCCTCTGAATTAAATTTGTTCCAAGCTTCCTGTAATAACAAGGACAATTAACAATCAATGCTGACATTGGAATGTCATATTACTAAAACCACGAAACAAGAATTAAATGGCACTTATAAAAGTAGTAAGTAGTATTCTTTCCCCACATTGTCACATGGAGTAAATGTTATTGAAAGCAGAGAATGCCTGGAGAGATCTTCAGAGAGGTCATTTACCCTCCGCTCAAAAAAATGTTAACGATGTATTATGTTTACAGAAAACCAACAAAGGAAAAGGGACATCTAGAAGCGCAAAGACTGATAAAGAGGCACCGCTGTAGGATAAGGGAACAAGAATTGCAGACCTGGCAGGGTATTCACGTGCCAAAAGATGAAGAAACTTCCTATCAATTCTTTTTCCCACTGTTATTCCTCATTTGTAAATACGGAAAGGGAAAGGGGAAAAAGCCTAAGTCTTTGAAGAGGATGGATCTTCTTTTTATGATCTTCGAAATGATTTAGAACATTAAATATAGCATCCAAAATGTACTCTTGGAATAACTTCTCAATCATGCAAGTGAGCATTTTCTTTATATGAGCTCTTTTCTAAATGTCTTGGTGCCTGCCGTTCACAAAATTCTCATAACTAATGAGAAAATAAGCAGACCAGCTTGTGTAGCCAGAATTTCCTAAAAATGACAAAGCAAAAGTTTGCCAAACCCAATAACGTACATTATGAATTATTATTATTATTATTGGTATTATTATTTTACTGATCTCCACATGCATAATAGAATCAGATGCAAATGGAGGACCTACCCTTCATTTAAACCTGATAAAATGGGACTAACCCTACTCTCCGACCACAGAGTACAAACAAAAGCATGATGTCAAGATTAATAAACAATCTACTGCATCATGGATCCAGCTTATGGCATGCCAATGAATGGGTGTAAGACTAGAGTCATTTTATATTTTTCCAATGTTAGCAATGCTATTTTTGTGGAACTGTCCCAATGCTATTCAGTCCACCACACAAATACAATGATAATTTCAAAGCTCTTGGGTTGATAAATACCTTAAGGAGGTCAAAAACCTTCTCAGCAATATATTTCTGCTGAAGATTGGCACCTTTTTGCTGCACCTTGTCAGGATGAATACACAAAGTTGCCTTCCTATAGAACTTTTTAACTGAAGCAGCAGCAATCAAATCTGTCAGAGAAACAGGTTCCCAACCACATTCAGGCCAGAGCACCTAATAAGAAAATGATCAACAGGAATTGCTTAGTCCAAACAACAGAAAGGTTGCTTCAAACAGAAAAAGCGAAATGAACGGGATAAGGATACAATCTATAAAAAGTTTATATGAGCTTTGAGCAAAATGTCAAATAAATAGCTTTGGGTAATATAGGCCGATAAACACAGGTTAGCTAATAAACAAGTAGGTAGCTTAAAAATACATAAAACAGTCATATGCAGAAGTACATCCAGATCAAGTCAGCAAAATCTCATCAGTGTTTATGCCATTAGTTTAACATGGCTCACAATCAGTATTTCTTTGGAGCGTCTTCCTCCCTTTCATAGAAAAACCTCAATGTGTCCAGTAAAATTTTCATGCACACAAAGCAAGAAAGTAGCTACTTTCTCTATCAAGTAGACCAGTGAGGAATTTCTGTAAATGCATGACCCCTCTTATCATCACCACCAGCTTTAAATCTTCTGTGTTTGCTGTGTTTATTGTAGGCACTGTGGTGTGACAAAAAGGTTGCACCTACATCTTTTTCATGTAAAGCTGTTTCCTATGTACTGCTTTCCAATGAAAAGCATTTGTTTACAATAAGAGTGCCACAATTGCCATTCAAGAAGAAAACTCAGATGTCTCCCTATTGTGTTATAGGAACAATTACAAGGCAAGTCCTAAAATCGGTTATGATAATGCACTTGAGTAAACTTTCATTTAGTGCATCTAAACTTTAAAACTTGTGACTTAGATGCACTTGGGTACTCGAAATGCCATGTGGCTTTTTTTTTTATGTATTAAGGGGGAAAAAAAGCCATGTGCATCTTCCATCCACTAAAGCCTAATGGAGTTATCAGAAGGATTTAAATGAACAACCATGACAAATTTTATGACTTGCAAAAAGTGAGAGTTTTAGGACTCAAGTGCACTAGAGTGTCAACTTTTAAAATCCTGCTATAATTATAATCAATAATCCTATGTTATACATACTGATTTCAAGGATCTCAAGAACTCATCATGAGTGAAATGCTAAAGAAGAATCGCCATCCCATATTCAGTCAAATTTAACACTGCAAATTTCAATATTGAACCACATAAAATCCACCTCTTCTTTTGGAGCCTTGAAAACAGGGCACATCAATTTTTGGCTCTGCCAAGGAAAAATATTTAATGCTCCATTCCTTGTATACCGAAAAATCAAGATTGAATAAAACATGCACTCTTTCAACTAATCTATTCTAGAATTAAACTACGACCAATAGATAGTAACAGCTTTCGATGCAGAAAATGGGTGCCTATTCTCTCTCCTGTGTATTTATCTTACTCTTGTTGTTGCATCCCATCCAATGCCATTGGATGAGTACCAGAAGATGCAGCCTGTATTTTTGCAAGCAATGCACGACAGTGAAAAGAACATCAAGGAACACATCTAACTTACATATTGCAAAGTCGATAGCAAAGCACGCAAGTTCCCCTCTTTTCCAGCAGCCCAGCGCTTTATCTCAACATCCAGTGTTTCAGCAATCCTCTGAAGGAATTCATCAGATAAGCGGTTAATGTTAACTTAACTAAAACCTAATAGCAGGAGTGTCAGCGAATAGCCATAGGGATGTAACTTTTCACCGAGAAAATAATGTGAAATCAGGAGCAAGAGGAACAGTTACAAGTAAAATTCTGCAACTCCAAGCATTTATGGGCACCGTGAAGATAATGTTTTTTTTTTTAAATTTTTTCAAGATTTCCAAATCTTACTGGCGAGGTACACAGTTCAGACAGTCAGTCACCTGTTTTCCCCTAGGTCAACCATGGGCCATGCATCTATTTTTCTTAGGTGTAGTGAAGTCTTGAATGGAAAGTAATCAGGCATAACTAACTAACATTTTAACTCTTGAAATCCCAAACAAATTAGAGAGAGAGAGAGAGAGAGAGAGAAGTTCAGTCTATGCACTTAAGTCTCAAATTCTAAAACCCATTATAGTCCACACTACAGCAGATACACCTCCTACTCTACTTATCAATTCCTCTCAAACATCAGATAGAAATAGTAGCAGAATGTATCGAATGGGTCATATCAACTCCACTTTGAGGGGTTACATTGATAACTCTGCCTTTTCTCCTATGTCACAGTCACAGCATCCAATAAGATAGAAAAACTATGGCATCTTGGTGAAACTATACACATAGAGTGGAAACTCAAGCTTCTTACATGTCTCTCTTCCTGTTCTTTTAGAGTCTGAAGATCACGCTGATTTTCTCCGCAAGTGCTTTGGCCTGAATAAAACATGCGAAGAGTGATAACACAATAATCTCAACAATCAAAATGCCTTCAGCTGAAAATGCACTCCATTTAGAGTTGCAGAAAATAAAAAATAAAATTGCCAAAATGAAAACCTACAGTTCTTTCTTGCGTTCTCTGATGGCGTTCCAGTCTGGCTCTTCTTCTTTCTTCAGTTTCTCCTTCAACTTCCTGGAATTCTCTGGATGGTGCAGCACCTTGTGCCCAAAAAGATTAATAAAATTCAGCAAGCAATCATTATAAAATGATGACCATGACTTTCAAAAAAAAAACAAGTTTGTCGTATAGTACCACCAAAAAGAGAGGAAAGATCATCAACAAGATTGGCTGTTGAAGATGGTTTTCTTATGTTAGATGATGTTGCAGCAGATGGCTTTGCTGCTTCAGGCCGTTGCCTTTTCTGAGTTTTTGTATCAAATTCAGGATCCTGAGGCATATGTTCAAAGAGGTTAGCAACAGAATGAGCAATACATGAGAAGCAAGACCTTCACATCCATACCGATGAACTGACTCTTGGCCTTGGAGCTGTGGTGGCATGAGAACCCATCTCAAAAAAGGAATCAAGATCATTATCATTACTGGGTTGACTAGCCCTTGAAGCCCCAGCAGCAGCTGCTGCTGCTTTTTGACGAGCCTCCGCAGTAGCCCTTTGCCTAACATCTGCAGTGGCTCTTTCTACAGCTGCTCTTTCTGCTCTTATCCGAGCCTCTGCAGCCTTCTGACGTGCTTCTCTCTCCCTTGCTTCAGCAGCAGCCTTCTCAGCTCTTTCCTTGGCCTCATTAGCAGCCCGTTCACGGGCTTCTGCTTGTGCTCTCTGGACAGCAGCCCGTTCTGCTCGTTCTCTAACTTCAGCATTAGCTTTCTCAAGAGCAGCCCTTTCAGCTCTAACGCGAGACTCAGCAGCTGCTCTCTCACGAACTTCCCTTGTAGCCCTTTCCACAGCTTGTCGAGCCCTCTCCCTCTCAATCTCTCTGGCTCTCTCCCTCTCCTTCTCAAGTCTCCTTTGCTCCTCTCTCTCTTCCCTTCGTTTTTCTTTGAAAGCTTGCTCTTGAGAGTCATATACATTCTCATCCTCTTCCAGCTGTGTATCTTTACTTCTGGCAGCTTTAGTACTCTCTCACTCTTTACTTCCTTCGCATGCCTGAACTTTGCCTCAGCTCTATCCATAGCTGCTTTCATAGCTGCAGACACATGGCAGCGTCTGTATTCCTAGCCTGTTCCTCCCTAGAAAGACCATTTGCAAGATCATCGGGATTAATAGGGCTACTGCCCCTGGCAAACTTTTCAAGTTCATCCACAGCTGATGGAGATGAGACGTTAGTCATCGAAGGTATTGATTTTGGACTGTGGTAGTGTTGAGTGGGATTTGCGAATGAAGAAGAATCATTGATCTTCTTCTTTGCACTTTTGATCCAAATAATCTACTTACTGCCTTTGGAATTCGGGTTGGCAGAGGGGCGGGGTCTAGATGGTGGAGGCACAGTTGTTGGTTGTGTAAAGAGGGATCTCGGACACAGTGAGCCAAACTTCATCAGATGATCCAACATTCTGTTCAGACCAAGGAGCTGTCGCCCTGGGTCTTTGTGTCATGCATACTACCCTTCCCATATATTGGTGAAGAAGCAGTCTGGCCAGTAGATTTATGGGTGGTTCAAGCCTGAAGCCATGTCAAAAGATGTATGTTGAAATTTGCTGCCATTCTCCACATTCATTTCCTCCTTGACTGGTCATTCTTATTGAATGAAAAGGATGGTGCGGATTTTCTAATACTACTAAGCATTTCCAAACCATTGTGGATTTCGCCAGCGGAAGCAGATGAACCATCAGCTGCCGTGCTTCCAGCATTACCTGTCTTATTAGAAGATGAGGCAACATGGGGTGAGGTAGATCCCAATACCACAAAGGGGTCTTCTGTCATTTTACTAGTGTGAGTCCTAGGCCTAGATGACCAACTTGACTCAGGATTTGGTCTGAAGAGGAGAAAGATAAAACTTGAAGTAATCAACTCTTTTGTATCGAGCATAGAGTAACAAAATCAAAGAAAAAGGAAACTAAAACAAAAACAATAGCAAAGAATAAATGCTGTCATGCCTTAATTTAAATATTTTTCTCATAACGTCGAAATATTATAAGCGTGTGAACATTATTTGCACATACCCTACTGACTAATGAGATCTACCACAGATGCCTCTCATCAGAACAGTCACAAGTGAATACCATCCAAATTCCAAGCCATTTACAGGAAAGAGTATTTACCAAGTATATCAATGAAATCTTAAAAGTATTAAAAGAATAACAACAACCCTAGCAAAGCACTGCCAGCCAACTAGAGGCTCACATACGCAGCATTGCAAACCACATACATAGTGTCAAATCGCGAGAGCAAGACAAACTCATTTGCAACTAAATAAAAGACGAGTCACATTCATGGAGATTTAGTAAACTCAAGACAATATCACAGCAGAGTCGAAAACACTGAACCATTCCCCGATATCAAGAATTCGTTTAGCTGCATAACCGCATCATTCGTTGTACCAAGAATTCTAAGCTTGCCAAGTGGACATGAGAAGGAACTAACTACTGGCCAGGAAATCACACTATGCGGGATTATGCAGGCCCTGCAGACACACAATAATACAAAAGTCCGCTACTTGAAATCCGAGATGTCCAGTAGTACCTTCCGATCGGAGAAGACTTCCTCCCAAACCCAGGTAACAAAGCATCGAAATGCTGCATACCCTTATCCCCGTTCTTCGCAGCTCTACTCCTGGGACCGTCGTCCTTCTTCCCAACTCCAGCTAAAAGATCGTCGAAGTGGCCACCGCCGCTCGCACTAGAAGAGCCCTTCGATCCCAGCACGCGATCCAACACATCACCATCATCATCACCTTCATCATAAACGGGCTTGTCGTAACGCGGCAGGCTCGAGGACGACTTCGAGCCCGAAACGGGCGCGGAACCGAAATCAGGCTTTCTGGGTACCCTCGTACGGTCGAACCCACCATAATTCTCGAGGTTCTCCGATCTCTGGACGCCCCGGGAGCTCGAAGCGGGATCTGGGTCGGCGGAAAACGATCGGGAATTGGGGAGGGCTTGGGGGCGGACATTGGGGCCGATTTGACCTGCGATTTGAGGCCGAAATCGGGGGCGAACAGGCCGTCCAAGTCGTTCATTGCGGAGCGGCGACGATCGGGAGAATGCGCGAGGGATCAATCATGCGATTACCCGGAATTGGGACACGGAAAGGAGGCGAATCTGCGGATCAAGAAAGGATTTTGAGGAGCCGAGAAACGGCGGAACGCGTTTTCAAGAAATGGGGCTCGTCGAATCTGACCATTTCTTGAGCAGATTGTTTTGAATTAATGGCGAATTGCCTCGTCTCCCATCTTCTTCATCCAATTTAAAAAATTACAGAGAGAGAGAGAGAGAGAGTTCCTGGGAATTTCTTTACTGGCCAATTTAATGAATTCGAATGTCGGCAAAGATTCATAGTAGTTTATATGCATTCCTTTGAATTGAAATCAGGTTTACAAAAACCCACAGATTAGTAATAATATTTTTGGCCAAGATTAAGAGTAACCTGATCGACTAATTGGGCTGATAATTTGTCTAAATAAGAATATCTTGTAAAATATGAGAAACATCGTATCCCTTTAATTAAATTTCAGAGTTTGAGAATATTGTATTATTATTGAATGTGATGAAAATTGATTATGTAAACAAGAATCTTGTTTGAATTCGATTACATCAATTAGTGTCAAAATATTTTTTTATTTTTTTGGCAGATTTACAACTACCAGAATGACAAATTAATGCTCAGAACCCCAACACTTAGTTAAGGTTTTACCCACCATTTTTTTCAGTCATATTTAATACACCTAACGATTTCCTGTTAACCATTCACCTCTTTATTGAGATCAACAGTAGCCTTATCCAAATTTTAAATGACTTCTTCTAAATTATGAATAAAATATTTGCTAAATCTCAGTGGTGCAAACGATTGCCTTAATTTGCTTCACGAGAAATTTCAAAAAAATATTTAATCAACTCAGCGACGAAAAAGAACTTAATGTTGAAGAAAAGTGCCCCAATTAAATAGAATCTAAGGACGCGCATTGAAGAGTGAAACCACTAAAGATTGCTTATATCATTAAAAATAATAGATGATGACTAAGGATGAGCGCATAACAAAATTTTTATTTATTTATTTCGTTATTTTTGTTTTCAAGGGAACAAAGATGAATATAATCCATTAAGAATAATTTTACGATCATTCTATAAATTTATAAATTGATCTTTTTATTGATTTTAAACTTTACTTTTTAAGTTAACGCTTTGAAAAAAAGCATAAAAATTTCATTCATTTATCGTTACTGCTAACTGCCCAACTATTGCTTTGCAGCTCGCATAAAATTTCTATTCCAATTCTATTTTAATTACCTTTTTAGATAAATATAAATTTGATATTGAATTCTTATAAACCCCTCATTGATTAATTATATTTATACTAAGTAATAAAAAATATTAACTAATCAATTTTTATTAAATCGTTAAAATAAAAATAGTATAAATATAATTTATACCTAAAATATGTAATAAATATAAATACTAAATTATAAGCAAAATTAATATGTGATCTGTTGCATTTTAACCACGATATTCTAGGAAGTATGACAAAAGATAGAATAAACTTGATTTCAAAAAAATTATTTATATAAACGGAAACAATAAAAATAAAAATAGACAAGAGATATAATATATACAGGAGGGAGCCTAACATTTTCAATTTGACATCAAGTGAAATTGGGAAAATTATTTCCTTTTCATTAATTTAAGTCAAGTTTTTCCCAATTGAAAGTTATTTAAGTCTTGAAAACTTTACATTGCTCAATTAAAAATGTCTTCCAAATACTAGAGTATGAAAACAACTCGATAAATGGTTTTTCACTGGACAAACTAACCTAAAAATTATATCATAAACTGGTGATATTGCAAATTTTCATGAATCATTTCCATATATCCTTTCTCCAAGTACTGGAAATAATGTGTCTTTCATATTCAACAATGTAGTTCAGATCAAGTAGCTTCATTTGATGGCTTTTCTTCAAGAAAATCATTTCACAAAAGATTGAAGCGCCCGGGAGTGGGAAAATCACTTTATAATCCGACACGGACAGACATGGAGCCAATGGCGGCACTCTTCCAAAGCCAATTCCTCTGCGAGAGATATGTAAATATCTTTCATTACATACAAGTTAGCTAAATAATTTACATCGCCATGACTCAGCATTATCCCAGATACGAACCCTTTTGACTCGACAGTCAATGGCCCCCAGCTTCAGAAGCTTTCTTGGGTAGTAATTTCTCAGCTCAGAGATGCTAACAATATTATCCAGATAGAGCAAAAAAATTGAGAGGTCCATTCACATTCCTTATGCGCTTCTCATCAGGATCTCGATTGCTTGTCGCCCATGTGTGCATGGTGTAAACCTTGAGTCGGTGTAGAAGTCAGCAACTCAATAATCTTCAATTGCTTATCAGCATGAAAGAAAGAGATTGTCCGTCTACAACTGCCAGCCAGAGAGAGAACATAACACAAGACATGGTCATTTCCCTACTAAAAGTAAAAGAATGACGGTCCAACCATGACAAAATTGCTCAAGAATTTACCAGTGTTTTGTACAATGTCTTTTGAGAATGACTTTGATACCTGAGGAGATGCACATTAGATGATTGATAAAGCAACACCCTGAATTTGCTTGCAGTGTTTTCGGACTGTGAAATATTCACTCCTGATTCATCAAACGCTGACCAAAATTAACCTTTTGAAAAGTTGATATATTTAATAATGAATATGGGTACTGATTAAACAATGCCAAGATGACTAACTTTGGCGTTATAACCTTAATCATATTGATAGGGTATATGTTATATTTAAGATACTTTGAAGACTAAAAGCTTACATTATATATTATATGCATTAATAGTTACCTGTATTAATCGCTTAATAGTAATAGTAACACATCAAACTGCACAAAACAATGATAAATCAGCTCAACAGGCCACAAGATTCCCCAAGTACAGCACAATGACTGAGTAGTGTGCTACCAGTCTCTACTTAAATGGGGGAACATATAAGAAGACAACTTTTGGGGCATCTTCTAAGAGTATTTAGATTTCATGCCTTTTCTACAGCAACAAAAGTTAAAAGCAAATGGAGATTTTCTGGATCATAGGTTTTGTGTAAAGGCTATTAAACCAGATTGGGATCACCTCAACTAGGTCATTGCCAGCAGCAATGATATGCTGATACAACGAATGCAATAGAGCTCCTGCATCATACACAGAAATGCGAATGATTGCACAGAAAGGTAACATCATAAGCCTCATGAACAGACATCTGCCACAACAGCAACTGATGCATATGCCAAATGAGCTAACATATATGAGCTAAATGTACCACTCTAAGAGATCATTAAGTTGTGCGTTGCCACTTGATTTGACGTGGAATC